>JASCZW010008056.1:0-55878 GCA_034211315.2 Aedes japonicus
TGGCTGCAGTATTCCTGGGCATAACGGGGGCTTTGGATTCAGTTAACATCGAAAGCCTGTCAGAAAATTTTCCGAGCTGTGAACTTCATGGATTTTAAAATAATGTTTTGTGCAATTTGTTGCCAGACAAGCAAATTAACATTTCACTTGTACATCTGATAACTTCCAGAATTAATGGGTCTACCCAAAGGCTCATGCCTTAGCCCCCATCTTTATAGTTTTTACGTCAATTGACAATTGTGAGTCAGAACAATGCTCAAGACAACTTGCTGACGACATTGTGGTTTCCTTAAGAGGCTCACATGCCGTCAACCTGCAAGGACTATTGCCAAATTCCCTAGACCACCTATCTTCTTGGGCTAGGAGTCTGGGGATCGAATTCTCTCCGCAGAAAACTGAACTGGCAGTGTTTACTCGAAAGCAGTGTCCAGCCCAATTGCAGTTTAATCTTTTGGACAGAAACATTACCCACTCGTTATCTTTCAAATATCTTGGGGTCTGGTTTGATTCAAAGTGCACCTGGAATGTCCACATTACGTATTTGAAGCAAAAATACCAAAAAAAGAATCAAATTTCTTCGTTCAATTTGTGGCACATGGTGGGATGCCTACCCAGGAGACCTCATAACCCTTTATAAAACAAATATTCTCTCTATTCTTGTATGTGGCTCGTTTTGCTTTCTCTTGGCAAGAACATGTCACCTTATAAAATTGAATCGAATTCAATATTGTTGTCTGCGTATTGCTCTTGGCTGTATGCACTCAACGCATAACATGAGTCTCGAAGTTCTGGCAGGAGTAAAACCTCTCCAGAATCGATTCTGTGGAGTGAAAAACGCATTTGTAATAGAAAATTTTGAAGAAATGTTAGGGCTGAATACACAATCTCGATTTATGGGAAAATAACCACCACAACATTTCGTCGGTTATGTGCCTTCCGTGCTATACTTCAGACTATGCTCACTTCACCTAAATCAGGTTCTAAATTCATCATGATCGTTAGGTGAAACAAACATCTCATGGGATTCCAGATCACACTAACAAAAAGCAACGCAAGACAAGACACAACACTTATCGTTCTAATCGTTTTAAAAAAAACCTTTCGGTCGACCGGTTTCGGGTGTTATGCTGCCCTTCTACGAGAATTTGTTCCGAATCAACTTTGTTCTACAATAATTCCACAAATTTTTACTGAAAAGTACCAACACGTCAATTCTGGAAAAAGGTTTTTGGATCCACTGATCTCGGTGTCTTCAATGAAAACTCTAGCGCCTTCCACAAACTTTTCAGGAACCTGGTTCTGTTTATGTTGCTGAGCTGGTACCAATCAACGTCGCATAGGGGATGATTTACAACATGCCGCAGACCATTACTTTATCTTCTCGGACAACTTCAGTTCGATTCAGGCTCTTCGGTCGACGAAACCTAGCAAACACGCATCTTATTTCCTTTCATAACTAAGGGAACAGATGAATGTGCAGGTGGAAAGATCAGATCTGATCACCTTTGTATCAGTCCCTTCACATTGATCAATCCCAGGCAATGAGAAAGCGGACTCACTCGCAAAGGTGTGCGTCCAGGAAGACGTTTTGTATGAAAGACAAATTTCACACGATCAATTTTACCATTTAGTACGTCAGATTACCCTTTCGAGTTGGCAACCCGAATGGGATACCGGAGATGTAGGACGGCTTGTTTCATCGAGGGCGTGGTTTAAGGGCATGCACGTAAGTCGTGATTTTAGATGTGTAATGAGCAGGTTTATTCCTAACCATTACCAATCAGATGCACATCTCTATCGAATTGACCTCGTAGATAGAAATCTTTGCCGGTGTGGAAACGATTATGATGACATCGATCACGTAGTCTGGCAATGCACGGGTAACGAAGTCGCCAGAACACAACTCATCAAATCCAAACTACTCTCTCACCAAGTTGGCGAAATTGTTGAATGTACCGACGTTGTAAAAGTGTTCGGTGAATCGAAATCCGGAGGCCACAGGACGATAAAAAGGGTTGCCCGCTGTTTCGAGCGGAACCCTAACCTCTCCGTCCGAGATGTCGCAAAGAAGCTTGGAGTGGGCGCCACCGTGGACAGAGCTAAAAAAGCTCCAAATCGCGACGATAAACAAAACACGTCGGCCAAAGCACGATCGCGAAAATTGTACACGACGATGCTGACGAAGTTTAATTGCGTGGTACAGGACGATGAAAATTACGTCAAGGCAGACTTTAAACAGCTTTCTGGACAGGAATTTCATACGGCAACCGGGCGGAGAAAGGTGGCAGATATTTTCAAGCACATTAAACTTTCAAAGAAATATCTGGTGTGGCAGGCCATCTGTACCTGTGGCTTGAAGAGCAATATTTACATTACGACCTGAACCGTCAACCATGAAATTTATCTGAGTGAGTGCCTAAAAAAGCTTTTGTGAACAAGAAACAGTTCAAAGCAAACTGGCGTTCTGCGGCGAATAAAGTGGACAAGGAGACTGTTCAAAATCTTGTGGCAGGTTTTAAACCAAAGACCCGGCAATTCGCATTCGACAAAGAGGAAGCTTAGACTAATATTTCTCCTGCATTCTGTATTCACTGAATTTGAAGAAGAAAACGAATTTGACTTATTTATAAAAATTTTGATCGACTAATACACATTACTCACTGACCAAATTTTGATCGGAGTACCCTTTATAGGAATGGATGCAAATTTCTATTGGCGATGGATAGAACTTGATACTAGCTATGTACTATAAAAAAAAAAAGGAATGAAAAAACAAGCTGCTGATGGATGGATCAAGAAAGCAATTGACGGATACTAGAAGAAGAAAAAACAAATTACTGGACATAAAAAAACGGCAAATTAAGCGAAAACAAAAATACAGACAACAATGCATACAGAAACACAGTTACTATTTTGAAAGTGAGTTTAATAAATAATTAATCGTAAATTTATTCTAATAACACTAAAATTACCGTAGGCAATAGGTGCCTGCTAACTTACTTATTTAATATTAACAGAATCTACAATATTGACATGGAGGTCCACGGCGTTGTAGTGTTGGCTTCTGCTGACTGATCAGTTGTTGCCCTTTTATGGTATTTTCGCGGAAATTTTAGTTTGAAACATTCTTCGTAGTTGCTCAATCATTGGAAGAAAGAAAACCCTTGCAGAACTAAGACTAGGATAGACAAATTTACCAACGATGATAAGAATTACAACACTGGCAAATCAACATCAAATGGCATAAACGTCATTTAATGTTTGCTCAAATTGGCGAAAACTCGGTCTCAATTAGTGGAACTGTTAGGAGACCCGAGTAATATATTGTTATGGTTGTGTCAAACTAGGCCACACGATTCGTTCGTGTCAGGATAAAATCGAAATATGAGTGAACAGACTCAGGAAAACCAAAAGGGGTCCCGAACATTCCGAAAGACCACATGGTTTTACAAAAATCAAAATTTGATCCAATTGATCGTATAAACGCAATCAACATTCAAGCCCAAAGATATTCATATTAGAGGTGGGCAAAATGGCTCACTATAGTGAGCTGCTCCGAACAGCTCCGCTCATTGAAGCTAGTTCTTCAG
This sequence comes from Aedes japonicus, assembly GCA_034211315.2. Taxonomy (NCBI): domain Eukaryota; kingdom Metazoa; phylum Arthropoda; class Insecta; order Diptera; family Culicidae; genus Aedes; species Aedes japonicus. The sequence goes on from JASCZW010008056.1 coordinate 3,591, forward strand.
AACCGTTCATTTGCTCTTTTCCCACCTTTAGCTAATTCAGATCAGCGTATTGAGATTTTTGAAAAAAATGTGTATTTATCGTTGAAATATTCAATTTTTTTTTTTTTTTTCAAACGGTAATTACAACTTACGAAATATGTTTCGCGGTTAGCCTACTACGTTCATCGCCAGCCAGTTGTTCTGCTTTGGAAAAGATCTGTTCAAAAGGTACAGCGTTGCAGGAATGCACAACCTTTTCATCATTATCTGATGCCGAAGCCGAATAGGGTTCAGCTTTCTTCCGCGTTTTTTACACGAGACCTTGGTTCGTCTTGTTGTAAATCTCCAGATCTCCGAAAATTCGCTTCTTGAACCGCGGATCGAGAAACAAGCGATCAGTTCATTCGATTCTCTTTTCCCGAACTGTTTACTTCCAGTTCATCTACCAACTTTTCGATATTTGGAGGAAGAGAATCCTAGGATTTTTTTTCAAAAGGGCGAATCTAACAATGGCTCTCTCCTCTCTCGCTCTCTTTCATTTTTTACAGCGCCATTATAAATCTTTTGAGGGATACTTTAGTACAGATAGAAACACAATAGTACTGGCTACCATATTCTACAATTAGTTGAATGAAAAACGTAACGCTGAATGGAATATGAATGAAAGAGAAAGTAATCAAAGAGAGTCTTTCAATTGCAGATTCGCCCTAATGAAAAAAAAAACCCTAGAATCGTTTGAATGCAGTTTGATACGTTCTTTCATAATTTCGTTCCCCCTCTCGCTCCGATCTCGTTCTCGCTCTCACTCACTCAGTACAACTAGCTTTAGCAGTCGACGAGTAGCTCGAGAGTCACATATCAATAGGCGCTCTCGCCGAGTTAAATAGCTCTAGCTCCCCTATCACATGGTACAGTTCGTGAGCTATATTGGATAAGTCTCGGGTTTTTTTTTTTCATTAGGTCGAATCTAACATTGAGAGCCTCTCTTTGATTACTTTCTCATTCATTCATATTCCAATCACCTTTACGTTTTTCATTGTACTATTTGTAGAATGTGCTAGACAGCACTGTTGTGTTTCGATACTAAAGAATCCATCGAAAGTTATATAATGGCGCTGTAATGAATGAAAGAGAGGGAGCCCCGAGAGAATCTCTCAATGTTAAATTCACCCTAATGAAAAAAAAAACCCCTAGTAGTGCTGCCGTTAGTGCTCTCGCTCCCGTTTACGCTCCCGCTCACATATTAATTTTAAGGGGAGCGGGTGAGCTACCGCTAAATTTAAAAGAGCGTTGGGTCACTCGTTTAGCTTGGTGAACAAGTTATTTAGCTCAGTTCATGAGCGCATTGCCCATCGCTAGTTCTGTTTATTGAAATTCTGCTAACAGCTTTTCTGGGTTTAGGAGCCGGAATAAGCGTAGTAAATTCACTCGAGCTAGCGGAGAACATGAGCCAAAGAATCAACCCACTTGTTTGAAAGTTTGCACAGGATGGAACACTACCTAATATGAATGCTTAGGTTCTCTTAACATTCCGTACACTTACAAGGATAGCACCAACAGTCAATGCGTCAGAAATGGCGAAACCATTCTGAGCTGTAATTTTTTATGAAGCTTTGGGTTGTCCCAAATTTTATCGGTCCAGAGAAACTACAGATACCCACGGCTAAAGAAAACAGAATCCTATAATACATGTATCCAACTTGCTACAAGATGCTGAGATTGATTTGCAAACTTCATGTTCTAATAACGATAGTTCAGAAAGTTTCGATTCTTTGGTTGAGACATTGAGACAACAATTAATTTACAAATCACTTGCTTTCAACTTTTGGTAAAATCACTCTATTCTATCACTCGAATATTTGCAACACTGAACAATAGAACGACCTTTACGAGGGTTCGTAATATGGTGTTAACAGGCTGGATGACTTTCCACTTCCGCTTCGGTCGAACAACAGCTGCGAAGAAAGAAATCGTTATATAATCACAAATGCTCTTTTGCTAGTAAAAACTTCACAATCCCAATACTCACAATTCATCATCTTGAATCGTCCTTCGCAGTTGCTCTTCATCCAGGTATTTCTCAATCGAGTCCTGAACTCGACGCTTGACGTTCTCGTTTAGCCTTGGCTCACGCGATAGAATCCAAGCGCTTTCGGCTCTCAAAGTGGTTCCGACTTGGAAACAACTCCAAACAACAGCAAAGTTGTCATAGTCGGTATCCAGCACCCAGTAGTTTGCCGTGATTTCCACCGGTGCTGTAATTATCCAAATTAAAAATCAACTAGTTCAAGAGTTGTATAGCCCATCCATTACTTACCGCTATCGAAAGTAACGTTGAGCTTTGCTTGCAATGGGACCTCATCTGGGAAGGCAACCACAGCGCGGCCGATATCGGAAATACGCTCCTGACCAGGCGGACGCACCATACTGTTGAACACACGAACGCTGCCGTCTTCGTTCAAGGTATACTCGGCCGTAACGCATTCTCCGTCGGTCTGGAATTGCTGTTCATAGCGACGATATTCGTACCAAAGCCCAAGGTATCGGGGAACGTCAAAATTTTGATGAACGGGATGTACTGCACAAATTCCGGGTGAGACAACTTGTGCAGTTGCCATTTGTCCTAAGCACAGGACTATGGCGATAGATGTTATGGCGACGAGTTTCATTTTTTTTCGGGTCTGTTCGTATCAAATCCAAATAAATGAATAATGTTTCTATCGATCCTACCAACTTTTATATTGCTTCGTCCAAACCCCTGTCCGAAACCGATAACTAATCAGCCATAATCCACAAGTTAACACGCATGGGAATATGCTTGATCAGATTGCAGCGAGATAAACGGTTTTCCAGACTCTTCGGCGATGTTTGTCACTGGGACTTATCCCTTATTCTTTCCACCGGTCGATTAAATAGATAACATAGATTTTAATGTAGGGGAAATCATGAACAATAATGCGTTATGCTAAAATGAATCGATTCAATCAACTAACTTGACGAGTATTTAGGCATGGAACTCACCCGGTATGAATTAACTTCATTCACACACTGAGTTATACAAGTGTGGTAGGCGAAAGCAGTATATTGTTTTTTCAAACTGTCTATATCATTGCTTTTAATGATGATTGCCAAATTATATGGTCGATTAATTATGAAATCACGCAGCATGTCGGAGAATGAACGTGATATCGGGCATTCATTATCATCATGCAAGAAGTGACCTTGACTTTCGGAGCAACTCACCGACCAAGTTGATTGGAACGATAGATTCTGAAAATAATCTTGCTTATCCAGTGTATGATCAAAACATTGAAGAACCGTTTGTTGATATTTCCTAAATTTCTCGTGGATGTAGGAAGATGCCAACCTTCTTGATAAGTTATCTTTGTTCTTATCTGCATCAGAAAAACAAATATTATGGCCACGGCTCAGGTGAAGGATGGACTCACGTGATTTTGAAAACATCAATTTCTAAAAATTTACAGTTATTACTCGTTGATAAGATAAGAACCTCTAAAATTGAAATTTTTCCTATCATTCAATTGAAGGCGATCGAGTTGAACGATTGAAGCAATACTGTGCGACGTATTTTCTTATATTCCTCAATCTATAAGCGTGTATTATGATTCATAACGAATGAGTCAGATCCACGAATAACGACGAAGAATGAGGGCAGCGGTCGTAGAATGCAATATTGATAAAAAGAATAAAATAGCATAGCATAGAAAACTTGCATATATCGTGTGCTTATCCACCAAGGTCTGTATCCACAGTATTCTGGATACCCGATTTGTTTGTCTATTTATATATTTATTTAATATATAAAATTCCAGTGAAAATGATCTGTCAATGAATAAAACTTAATCTATGTGGTAACGGTTAGCGGTGCGGAAAAGATTTCTCGAGTAATTCATGTTAACGGCCTTAAAGCCATTTGTAAACAATGACTTTGAATGTCGATTTCTCTTGAACCATATATCACACCCGTGAAATGAAAGCAGCATTCTCGTGATTCGTGAGAGATCAACGTTTGAAGTCATTGTTTACAAATGGCTTTTAGGCCCTAATCATGAATTACTCGAGAATTTAGTCTTTGGCAAATCACGTCGATGGAAAAATTTAAGTCAAAGAAGTCAAAGCAGTCGTTAAACCGTCGACAAAATAGGCAAACGAATAGGCTCATGCAAATCGTAATTTCTGCTCCGTGGCTCCGAGAGCAGAAAATCACGTGGTCGAAGTGGTCGCTCGGGTGCGTACAAATTCAGCAAAACTGGGCAGTCGTTGCCTCCTGATAGTAGTTTCTCTGTGAACGTTGCTTGTGCAATTGATCGTCTCAAATCCGGTGCACAGTTGGACAAAAAATGCCCGAAATGCGAAAGAATTCTATACCTCAGCTCGGAGTGAAGCGATTTCCGTAAATGATACCTATACGTGAAGGAAAGTTTCCAAGGAATCAAATAGACGTGGTCTCATCGATTGAAGTTAATTTTGTTCACTACACAGCTCAGTAAATGAAGATATGGCTGATTTTATCTTGATTCCTCTAATATTTTTATATTTTTCACAATTTTCTTTGCTCAGTGTGACTAAAGATCAACAAAATACTGCTAGTTCTTTGTAAAAAAATTCTGGGAAAACGATTGATATTAGCTTCATTTGCCGCCCTACTCTTTGAACGTAGATATGGCTGATTTTAGCCTGATTCCCCTAATAGTTTTTTGTTTATTATAAATTTCTTTGGTCGGAGCAGCGTTGGCAGGTATACCGATTTATCGGTATTTATACCGATTTTTATTCTCAATACCGATATACCAACAAGGGCTCTGAAAATACCGATTTCCAAATTTTTATACCGATAAATACCGATTTTTAATGGAAGTTATTTCAACATCATATTAAATTTTGGTTTATAATTTATCAGCGTTTTTTTTTAGATTTCTTACCCCTAATTAATTATTTTTTCAGAAAATATTTTCTCAATTAAAACTGCACCAGATTTCAATAAATAAAAAAACAAAATAAAGGAATAAAAAAGCTTCATTCAGTCACACATAACATTTCATTAGTGTTAAGTTTCAACATTATCCTTTAGCCAATGGCATCTATTTTCGTATCATTTAATAAAACCACAGATAGCCACAATACATTTAACATTTTTTATACGTCAAACGCAAGGGAATTAAATGCCAACTATCAAACATCGCTTTGAGTTTCATACGGAGGTAATTGCATTGATCAAATTCTCTTAGTCTATTTTTGGTCAATATCTTAGTCAAAGCAAGTTTTAGTATTTAACCTGCAAGACGGAGTCATCCTTTATTGCAACGGATATACCAACTCGTTTACCTGTAGTTATCAATTATTTTCGGATCAAAGAAGAGAAATCGCTTTATGCAGTTCGCCCGTTCGAAACTCAACGCAAGAAACATTTGAATTAGTCTTAAATGCATGTACGATGAACAAATTTGGAGTGTTATGGTTGTATGTCTGTGATAAAACTATCGAGTTTAATTATGATATTAAATGCGTTCAAAAATAAAGACAGGTTGTAATTTTTCCAAGTAACCAAGCAACCACTAAAAGTAGCATTATATCAGCATTATATCTGCATATAAAGCAGCACTTAAATGTCTTGAAGCTCTATATTCAGATATAATGCTAATATAATGCTAAGAAAGGCGAAATAACGTGCTAATATAGTGCAGAAGTGACAGCTCGTAAATAGCATTAGTAATGCTATATTAATGCACCTCAACATAACTGTCAATTTTGATAGCCCGTTTTTGGCACTACTGATACTATTATGCTGCATTTATCAACTGTCTATTTCCGATTTATTTTAAGAAATGTGTTTTCTTTTTGCTTCTTCTTATTGATGGTATATGTAAAATAAAGGAGGATAATGCATGCAATAATGAGCTATAAATAAACCACTTAGTGAAAATCCATATTATTAGTAATGAACGGGTTTTTTAGAATGCGTAAAGTAATGTTTTGTAAATACAATATACTGTGAAAATATCCTGTACTGCGTCTTGAACTAATGTATCATCATGCATGGTTGGACCGCTGCCTGTGCTGCCTGTGCCTGGCTATAAGCGGTTCCAGAATTGTTATATCTTTCATCTCCGTATCTACGAACGAATTTGAAGGCGTAGGACTGGCTTATGGAGATGTAGTTGTTTCTGGAACCAAATCATCAATATGTGTGTTAAGTTTAGAATTACCGTAGTTTCGATACAATTTAACTTTACGTCTATAATTTCCACTTTTCAAAGTTTTTTTTTTCCACTTATTCTCGCCCATACAGGTTTTTGTTGACTCCACATTACTTTTCAATGCTTTTGTAAACAAGTTCTTAGCATTATTTGATAGCCTTATATTAGCACTAAATGCAGATATAAAGCATGTATGCTGTGAACATGATAAATACTTGTATGCATTATAACAGCCTTGTATGCGCATATAATGCTGGCGAAAATGCTCAGTTTTGGTTGGAGCATGAATGCATTTGTACTGCTAATATGAAGCTTGCATGCCTAACATATGCTAATATAGAACTTTTAAGCAACATTTATGCTGATATAGTGCTATTATCGAGCTAAAGCTTAATGCTTATGGTTACTTGGGTTAAGCAAAATAAACTCATCAGTCCTATATTAACAAGCAACAATACTTTATACATTTATGCTTTTTAATATGGGATTTTCAAAAGAAATTATCAGTTTGTTGATAGGGTAGAGCGCTATAGCTACTTCGTATACTTCGTCGTAGTCGCCTATTTTCGTTCTATCAAGCAAAAAAAAATAAAAAATATCAAATACGCTATGCACTCAAGAAGCAGTGTTGAATAATCGATCATATCTTAGCTTTTCGTGACTAACAAATCCAGTGGTAGGAATGGAAAAGTGTATAAAATTGGAAGCGGTATACACTAGAATTAATCCGTTTTTGTGTTAAAATTAATTAAAAAAAAAGGGATGTGTTTAGCACAACGGGAGTTGGCTCAAAAACCTTATCGCTATACATGATTTTTGTTATCCTAATAACATCTTAAGGAGTGTGTATTCTAAAAATATATATATTGTAAAGTATATTTATTCAAAGTATACATATTCAACCTCGAGATGGTAAAAATAAAAATAAATGGCTAATGCATTTTTTATTTTATTTTTTATGTTTACGTCAAACTTTGTTCATATAAAATTTGAAAATAGAAGAAAAATGATCGCCAAAATATATTGTAATCTTATATCAAAATTAAACTATAGTTCACTTTAAAAATATCTGAGTTTTATACCGATAAATACCGATATTTTTTAATAAGCAATACCGATATTGTATAAATCCACCTGGCAACGCTGGGTCGGAGTTACTCATGATCAACAAATTAAAGCTAGTCCTTTGTAATTTTTTTTGAGGAATCGATTGGAATTGGTTTCGTTCACCGCACAGCTGTGTGAACGAAGATATGGTCGATTTTACCCTCCCTTACCCCTCCTCCACCAGGGCCAGAACCTTTGGTAACGTCCAATTTATTCCAACCTTCCAAGATGTCTTGAAATTCGACTTGGCTTGCCACTTGAAAATTCCGCAATATTCATAATCACAGTCTTCTTCAGCAAATGTGGTATAGATTACTTGGAAGAATGTTGCAAATAAATTGCCAATTTTTTTCACAGTATATAAAAGGAAAATTGTCAAATTTCAATTTAGTTTTACCATTATTGAAGAAATTTTTTGGGCTTTATTTTAAGTTCAGTTTTTGAATTGTGCTCATCAAATGCATTTTTTATGGTTAGATTCAGCTCATTGTAAATACTCAGGGCATCTTCAACGGCGATTCAAATCGTGGATTGGATTTATTTTTTTAGACCAAACGCAAACACATCTCTGCACCGGTGTTGTAAATTTTGTTTTATACTGGATCTACTTTGCATCATTTTAAAACTGGTATATGTTTTGATCTATTCTTGTAGCAATTTGGAACAGGAAAAATACCGTTCCAAAACACTACACGCTACTTGTTAATACCAATTATTGAGTAAAATTTCAGCTTTGACTAAACAATAACTCAATATTATTGAGTATATTCTGAGGTTTATTTGTGAGCCGAAAAGTAACCGTGTTTGCTGGGTGAAGTTGTGTTGCTCGCCTCGGATGCTGATGATTACTTTTAGTTGCTCCCGGTGCTAGTGAATTGCCTTTTCGTTTCATTCCTAAATAACGAATGCTTGTCTTAGTTTATTTTAACAGCCACTGCATTTCCCGGAAAACGCTGACTAGATCGAAATGCGGAGGTTGCGAGACTCGGAATAGTATATCGATTGCTCTGATATGAAAATTAATGAAACCTTCAAGGTAAGCAATCTGTTTATTGATAGATTGGTCATGATAAGCACTTGCAAATAGCTAATTAAGATAAATTTTGGATAAGTCACCAGTTGACTCTAGTTGTCGCATAATGTCCAGGAACACCTCCTTTGGCATACGGAAACGCAGAAAGTGCTTCTCGTTGCAGGTTTGCGTGTCGCTAAAGTAGTCCTGGAACAGCTTCTGATGACCGGAACGGAAATCACGGTCGACGTTGGGGCGTCATCCAGGATGTGACCCTTTCCGTTTCGACTCTTGTTTATCCGCTGCCAAACTAAAAATCACCATTATCTTATAACGTTTTAATGGAATGCATGCATTCACACACTCACCTTCAGCCAAACGAAAGAACAAGTATTTCTTAGTTGTCAGCTAGCGACGCACTAAACATTATTTGGTCAAACCAATCAATGGCAAAATGTTTGTGAAAAATCTGCGATCTCTAAAAAAAACTTCTGATCTCTGATGTCCAATGATCGACAGGATGACAGGTGTTGGCGGGTTTAACAACAAAAAATACAATACCGGTCTATTTTAGCTAGTTCTATTCAAGTTTCACTGATGCAAATCAGGTATAAAGTTGATCTAAAAATAGACCACCGCTGAAAATGCCCTCAAGTAGTTTTCTAGGTTATTGCTGTTACTATCTCTTTTGTTCATTTTGTGTGCTTTTTGCTACCAATTTTTCAAATTTTTATTTGTTTATTATACCAAACTGGCTGATTTAAATAACCTTGTCGCTTTATGTTTTTAAGCGGTACTTATTCAAATATTATTTTAAACAATAATTCATTAAAAAAAACCTCAACAGAAGTCTCAATATTTGCTTCGTTCTTAAAAATGGTTTGCTAATCTATTCTTTTAAGTTTGTGTCTTATGATATCATAATTTGCTAAATGATATTGGAAGATGTCGTGACCTGACCGAAGTTTTCAGCTTCGATAATATTGCTTCAATGTTGCTGCTGCTAATGGTGCGTTGCTGTCCAAGTTCGTTACAAGAATGAACTGAATCAGCACAGCTAGCTGGTATTTATAGCTAACGGTCAACTATGTCAATGCGTTGCGTTGGCTTTGTTTACTCTTACAATGTGAGGAGATTTTTGCATAGCTTACTACAAATTTTATTTAGTTTCACGCTAAGTTGATTATTCTCCAAACGAATTATTGTACCGAAACCGAAAGGTAAATTAATACTCTTCAAATCCTTCCAAACATTTAACGTTTCATTCTCACATACTCTGTATACTATAGAAGACTTCTTCATATTTGAATTCGTTGGGTCTTTTGTATTCGTGGACAAATAAAGAAAACTCAACAGCGGTGTGAAAAGCTTCAGTTTTTCATAATGGAAAAACTGATTCAGCTACACAGAAATCTTCCTCAATATTTGTCAATAAAAATCGAAATAGCAATTTTGCTGGTGTTTTACACTATTAACTTGGTTGAGCCCTAAGGGCACCTTCACCGGCGGTCTACTTTTAGATCAACTTTACACCTGATTTGCATCAGCGAAACTTGAATAGAACTAGCTAAAATAGACCGACTTCGCGTTCCCTGAACCGGTGTTGTATTTTTTGTTGTTAAACCCGCCAACACCTGTCATCCTATCAATCATTCAACATCAGGGATCAGAAGTTTTTCAGAGTGCGCAGATTTTTCACAAACATTTTGCCATTGATTGATTTGACCAAATAATTTTTTAATGCCAGTAGTGCGTCGTTAGCTGACGACAAGGAATATTTGTTCTTTCGTTTGGCTGGAGGTGAGTGTGTGAATGCATGCATTTCATTAAAACGATATTAGATAATGCTGATTTGTAGTTTGGCAGCGGATAAACAAGAGTCTAAACAGAAAGTTCAACCGTCATTTCCGTTCTGGTCTTCAAAAGCTGTTCCAGGACTACTTTAGCGACACGCAAACCTACAACGAGAAGCACTTTCTGCGTTTCCGCATGCCAAGGAAGGTGTTCCTGGATATTATGCGACAACTAGAGTCAACTGAGTAGAGGCTTCTCCAGAATTTATCTTAATGAGCTGTTTGCACGTGATGACCAATCTATCTATAAACAGATTGTTTACTTTGAAGACTTAATTACTTTTCATTTCCAAGCAATCGAAATATTATTCGGAACCTCCGCATTTTGATCTAGTTAGCATTTTCCGGAAAATGCAGCTGCTGTAAAAAAAAGGAATGAAACAAATCACTAGCACCGGGAGCAACTTGAGGTAATTATCAGCATTAGAGGCGATTACTAACTTTTTACCAACTTTATGTCCACCGCCAGCATCAAACTCAGCAAACACGGTTACTTTTCGGCTCACAAATACATCTCAGAATATACTCAATAAAATTGAGTTATTGTCTAGTAACAGCTAAAATTTTACTCAATAGTTGGTATTAACAAGTAGCGTGTAGTGTTTTGGAACGCTATTTTTCTTGTTCCAAATTGCTGCAAGAATAGATCAAAACATAAACCAGTTTTAAAATGATACAAAATAGATCCAGTATAAAACAAAATTTACAACACCGGTGCAGCGGTGTATTTGCGTTTGGTCTAAAAAATAAATTCAATCCACGATTTAGATCGCCGTTGAAGATGCCCTAAACCTGCAGTTTTGTCGAACATAATGTGCAATGTTTCATTTTCTCCGACGACTGGTAGTAAGATATCTCATATGCACTCAAAATTTGGTAGAAATAGCAATTAAAACACCCTCTCCTAACTTTTTTTAGACATTTCGAAATTGCAGCCATATCTAAAAACAATATAAGAATTACCGAAGACTTCCTCACTCCTAACGCTTTGATCCCAACTAGTTTCAGTTGCCATTATTATTTAGAATGAGCAACCCAAAATTTTATTATGGATTCCTTGAATTTTGTCCGCACTTTTCATACGGTTAAAATTTTGGCAGTGAACTATAATTGCTGTACCTAATTGTATTTTTTGTAGAAGCGTTTTCTGATTCGAGTTAGTCGATAAATTAAAATTATTTTTTCTGATTTGAGTTAGTCAATGAATTAAAATTATTTAAAGTCGTCGTGCACTTTAAAATAATTGTCCTCCTCTAAAGGTTTCGTCACTACCGATGAAAACTCGAATGCCCATGCGAGCATGACCACGACTCACATGTTGCAGCTGAAGAACTTTCCGGCGCCATCCAGTTGGGTGAAGTTTGCAGGAACTATGCGTGAAGATTTATCAATTTCCAGGGACGGTTTTGGAGGCGAGGATTTCGCCTCGTAGAAATTATATCGGTTGATAGATTAGCCTGAAGCCCTTATATTTTTATAGTCTACAATTCTATCAAACGAAACCTTCAACTATTTGTTTTTGTTTCAAAATCAGTGATCATCAATCGGTTCACATGAAAATACTCGATTTAGCTGTCACCGATATTTATAATTTTAAACAGATAAACTGTTTCCACCACCTCGCGATGATTAGTACCGAACAATTGTCTGCTCGACATTCGAACAAGTGCAAGCGGCTGCCATTAGAACGCATAATCGAAGCAACGCGTAAGCCCATAAACAACTCATATCTAATCGAGGGAAGCTTTCACCTCCTGGGTACAAAACCATCCAGATTGGTGTCAAGTTATCAAGCTATTTCCACACTCGCATGTGCATACCATTCGGGTCGCTCGTGATCGAAATGGAACGACGATTCATTTTCCGTAGATAACAGCCTGTTCCTGTGTGGCATCGCGTGCGTGACATAATGACAAAACACTTTTTACGATAACGAGTCATCGAAGTTGCAAAAAATAATAAAAACAAATCCTAGCAAGCGCCGAATAATCTGGAAGAGCGTTAATCTGGCTCAATCTGTGTTTTGCGATATCTTGGGAACACCGGAAAATTTTTGAGGCATGGGAAAGACAGATAACACCTGATTAGCAGTCGGTTTTTTGGTTCCAACAAAGCCGTATAAAAATGATCGTTTGCTTGGTGGATTAATTAATCAGTTAGTGAGTCTCCAGACTAAGCCAAACCAGAAATGAAATTCCTGACCATAGCATCGTGTGTCGCTGTAGTCCTCTGCTTGGGGCAACTAACAGCAGGACAGGTTATCTCCACAGGACTATGTCCAGTGCATCCCGTTCATCAAAACTTCGACGTTGCTCGGTATCTGGGACTTTGGTACGAATATCGCCGCTACGAACAGCGTTTCCAGCGTGATGGAGAATGCGTTACGGCTCAATATTCTCTGAACGAGGATGGAAGCGTTCGGGTGTTCAACAGCATGATGGTTCCTCCCAGCCAGGAGCGAGTTGTCGACATCGGACGTGCTATCGTTGCCTTCCCGGATGAGGATCCTCTGCAGGCGAAACTGAACGTTACTTTTGAAAGTGGTAAGTTCTGCCTTGGGAATTGCATTTGAAACGTTAACTCATAAAAGCTTGTAATTCAGCTCCGGGAGATGTTTTCGGTGACTATTGGGTGCTCGATACGGACTATGACAACTTTGCCGTCGTTTGGGGTTGCTTCCAACCGGGTACTCTCGTCCGTGCCGAGAGTGCATGGATTCTATCACGTGAACCGAAACTGAAGGACACCGTTGTACGACGAGTTCAAGAATCCATCGAGAAATATCTAGATGAAGAGCTGCTGCGAAGGACGATTCAAGATGATGCATTGTAAGTATTTTGATAATTTTGGATAAAACTTTGCAGGCAGGGATTATATTGACATCACCATTCATCTTTCTAGCTGCTGCTCGGTGGAACCAGAAGTTCAAACTCATCCTGCTTGTGGGTCAAACATGGGGAACTCTCTTAGAGTGTGATAACTTTTATTTTAAGTAGTCTAATTTCGGTTATTTACGTTGATCGGAGTTATTTATTGTTAGCAGTATTTCTAAGTTTCTTGAATGGAAATATAAACAAATCAAAGTACATCATACACTCTTCCATACAGACTACTAAACGCAATAAAGATAGGAGCTCATAAGCGGGGTTTATAAGCCTAAATAGGACAGCTCTCTCGTGGGAATACCTTGGCTGGTTACGGCTACTAGGACGATTGATAAGCATGATATCAGTGTCCTAGGGCTCCTGTTAACCTCAAGTAATCCAAATCTCTGGATTATTGATAACCCGAACTAGAGGAAGGGCAAAATTTAAGTTTTCTTCATGGTGGTATGTTTTAAGACTTATACTAAAGTTCGTCGTAGAAATGAATTTATATTTGATTCCTTCAACGTTCTTCGGGTATTGAAAAAAGCGGACAAATAAGACATTAATGTTAATATTGGCCTGGATTCAACCTTTTCTAGAATTATGAAATTTCAACCTAGACACAATGTTTATAACCCATTTGAAAGCTTGTGGTTTCAAACATGTTTAAGTGGTGCAAAAAAAAACTGGTTCCAGTAACATTGGTCATCGGAAATCTTCTACAAAGAAAAGGAGGTTTTAATTTTGATGTGTGAACAGAATTGAATACAAAACATTCCAGATTAGTCGTAGAGAGTAGCCTCCTTGGACAAAGTTTCTCAGTATGTAATTTATCGTGTTTTGACATTATCATATTAGTTCCAGATCATACCGCAGAGATGGCGCAGCAGTCTACCTTTGCCAAATGAAGCTTTAGAGAATTGCTGTCTTCGGTAAGGTTGTTGATAATGTTAAGTGTAGTAATTTGACATTATCAGATTAGTTCCAAACAGCGCCGCAAAGATGGCACTGCCGTCGCCAGCAAGCTGTTGAGAATGTAAAAAGGAGGCGGAGGAGGAGGAGGTGGAGGAGGAAGAGGAGGAGGAGGAGGAGAAGGAGGAGGAGGAGGAGGAGGATGAGGAGGGGGAGGGGGAGGAGGAGGAGGAGGAGGAGGAGGAGGAGGAGGAGGAGGAGTAGAAGGAGGAGGAGGATGAGGTGGGGAGGAGGAAGAGGAGGAGGAGGAGGAGTAGTATTAGTAGTAGTAAAACTAAAATTTTGGCTGTAGTTATCATAACTTGTTTAATTTAACTTATTTTATGATTTTTTTAGTTTTTGATATTTTTTTCGTGTTTTATGTTTTATGTGTCTTAAAGGTGTTCTTACATATTTCCTTTGGTATGATTAGAAATGGTTAGTTAATTTGATAAACTTCCTAACTACTAAGACTACAAATCGAAAATACTAGCGGTGTGGTATTAGGTCTCGCATGACTTGGTGGTTCGATGATTGGTAACGTGCCCTGTATCGATTGATAGACTCACAATATCGATACTCTAGTGTTTTCATCGCGGTCAGTTGGTGGACCTCAGTTGTTCTTGTTCTTGGGGTGTTTAGGATCACGCTGAGGAACTTATTTTGAACACGCTGCAGCTTCAGATGATGTGTTTTTGCGCAACTATCCCAGACTGGCATGCCGTATAAGATGACCGGGAGTATGATTTGCTTGAAGACAGCAAGCTTGTTTTTCTGGCATAATTTAGACTTTCTGTTGATCAATGGGTACAGTGGCTTTAACAGAACGTTAAACTTGGTGACAGTTTTGCCAGCTCCTTGAAAATCAGCTTACTGTCTAGGGAAACGCCAGAATAGACAGCTGAGTTCGTACATTCCACCGTTGTGTTGTTAAGGCTAATTTCACAATCATCAGGCCGAACAAGACTGGGAGATTTTGAGTATTGGCAGAGGAGGCCTATTGGCAGAGGACACACGGAACGTCCTGTTTGACAGATAGTTTTCAATTATCTTCACCAGGCACTCTAGAAGTGCCATTTCAGTGATAATTTTGATACTAAATTGTTCCTCCTGAGAATGATGGTGGAACGATTCAGTTGGTGAATGGTTGAACGGCCACTACGGGAGCCTAATTGATCATCGAGCAGGATGTTGGGCTCTTCGGCAGATGTAAGAAGCCGACAGTTGATTGCTTTGATAATGCTGAGAAAAGGCTGACAGGTCAATAGCTCTTGGGCGAAAAAGGATCTTTCCCAGGCTTCCGGATGGAGATGACTTTGGCTGACTTTCAACACGAGGGGAAGTAACTAAGTCTCAGGCATTTGTTGAAGATCAATGCCAGTTGCTTGAACTCCAAGTTCAGGATGTTGTCATAGCCAGGGGCCTTCATGTTTTTGAGGATTTGATATAGCTCAACAGTTCGTCAGCTGAGATCTCCAGCTTCAAAAAATCGTGGGGACTTAGATGGATGTTGTTCGCAAGCTTGTTAACGGCAGCTTCGGATTGACGGCAGAGCGGATTGACGATAAGGAATCGGCCTTGGCTTAGTTTTTAAAATTGTTGTATTCTTCCAAAAGCAGCTGTTCTTTTAGCACGCTAATCGATCTACTTTATTCGGTGGACATGCCAAAATCGCATTTACTTGCTTGCTTCGAAGCATGAACTTGGAGTGTGTTCCAACGGAATTTGGTCTATAAAAAATTACGCTCGTGATGCTTTGGTGCGATATAAGAATCAAGTTTATTTATTGCCACTGTGAAAGTGTCAATTTCATCGTTTACTATATAAAAGATCAATCTTTGTTTCTCATGAAAACTTATCGTCAGCAAAACACAGGAAAATGATTGATTAGGCTTCTGATTTTTCAAATACGAACTGTGGGGCTTTACGTTTCACACCTTCTATCAAGTTTTGTACCGCTGTTAAATCCACCTTATTTGATGCTGAACGCCTTGTATTCTTGTTAACTTTCACCTGTTTTTGAGTTCGTTTGAGGTTTCTCTCAACGATTGCCCAATATTTTTCGATTGGTTGCAGTTCCGGCGAATTTGAAAGATTTTTCTAGCATTCTTGAGTCATTTTTCCGGGGCTTCAAATGGTGAGTTGACAACTTCTAAGGAGGGTGCGATCCATCTCTGGTCCTCTCAAGTTCCTACCTCACGCCTCCTCGAATCATATGATCACAAACGACTGCCAGCTGAAAAATGGAGACGCTGATTGGCGTAGTCTGGGCAATGTTGTCAATCTGAAAAATAGCGAATTGAGGGGAGAATTTTCCATTCTCATATCTTTCAGGTCTTCCAGGTCATCATCGTAAAAAAATTAATATACAATTTTTTTTCTCATGGTTGTCAAACATTGTTTAAGTTTTCTGATTCATAATGGATGCGCAAGTTTGTCTACAATTGCAACAAAGCAGCAGTCGGCACACATGTAGTTTTCAGTTCATTTTATAATATCTCTTCACTATATAAATTATGTTATATGACATAGTTTATCCATAACCATTACCATTCATCTTTATCATCATCATTATCATTTATATCGTTACTTGTTTTTTCGTGATTTATATATTAACTTTCACATAATTTTATAATTTTATCTAAAAGGTTATAGAGTTAGATATACTTTTAATTATCATGTCTAATATGTCCAATTATTAGGAAAAAAATTGGCAGTTTTTGTCATTACTACGTCATAAATCACAAAATCATTATATATGATGATATTGTTGTATTGATTTTGCTTTATAGATTATTTAAACGTTACTTATTGTTTTTATGTCCATTTGTTACTAACTTCCTTTCGAATTTTCCCTGTTTCAGGAGCAACTCCTAACTCAGGAGCAAAAACTATTTGATTAAGGAAAAACAAAAGTGGATTGCTGTTATAAAATCAACATAAAGCAGAAAATAGTGACCATAACAACAGTTCATTGTATTAAATAGTAGTTCCATACAATTTCCATAGATTTAACCATTTTTTTCAGGTTATCTCAAATCACGTTTTTGATGAATTGCTGCTATCGCTGAAAACGAACGAAAACGTTCGTTCACAAATGTGTAGATGTTCACAAAACTCTGCACATTAACAATTTACAACAATTCTTGCATTTTAGGATTAACCGAATTAAGATCATATATAATAGATACGAATGCTTGGAGTATTTTTCTTTTTCATAAATATATACACTATTATATGAATATTTCATGGGAATGGGAGGGACCATCAGAGCACCCGATTGAAGCACTCACTATGGGGAGAGTGGGAATGCCAACTCCCTATTCCTAACAGTTTGTGAATAGAGGGCGGGCTTTTCTCCCCGCTTATTGTTGCATGCTCATGTTAGATAGCTTGCTCTTTTGACCTATTGTTCAATCTTGTTGTTGGAAGGATATAAATCCCTGTGGAAACATATAAGTGATGTTGCCTATCGATCCACCCAACCCATTTTTGGCCCTTCAGACAATGGCATGATTAGGATAGTCAGTGGTTATTAAAGCATGATCAAGTCTAACAGCGAGGAGAGCCCATTGCTCTCGGACTTAGTTTCCGTGCTACAATGGGTAGTAGTACATATCATACATCAGACAAAAAGATCCGTTTTTCAGTAGTGGGATTTAGTGAGAAGCTTATAATTGCACAAAAGTCCTATTGAAAGTACTGTTTTGTATCATCTAGTCAAAATAAATGTGTTTTGACGAGTAGATATCTGTTTTATTTTGCATTCAACACAGTAGCAATTATTAAAAAAAATGCATTGGCATTCAGGAAAATGAATAGTATGCTTTCAGCTTTTAAATAAAAAGTTCGAAGCCAAGATTTTCTGCAGTTAATCACAGATAAAAAAGATTTTTTCAAACAAAAAAATTGAGATCAGAATGGAAAAGAATGTGGCAACCCTGGCTGTAACCGTTCAACCACGGACTGGGAAGCTTTATGACGGTCTATTGAGTGTAAAATTTGCGTGTATTGTCATGTATGGCATCAAAGATGCCGATAAATAAATTTGTACAAAGAAACTCGGCAACAAGGCAATGGTTTGCAAGCTATTTTTAGCAAATAAGGGATGTGTTCAGAGCCGTGAGTGACATCAGATATAATGTAGACGGGAACGCTTGAATCAGCGTTTGCTGACAATGATCAGGAAGCATAATGGTCCAGTATTGATTTGGCCAGATTTGCCATCTGTGCATTATGCGAAGAAAACCATAGCACTTCTGAATCTTCCGGGCTGTCCTTAAGCTCGACCAATCGAGACATTTTAGGCACTGAACAAAGCATATCTTAGAAAACAGATTGGGTAAGGATATGTAATGTTAGCCAACTAGGTTCTTTATTCGGCCTATGTACCAAATATGTCATTAATTCAGTGATAATCAACAAAATTATGTTGCTATCAATTTGACCGATTTAATTCAAAGCATTTCAGACATTATTAATCAATTTAAAATTGTTCACTTCCGTGTATAAACACAAAACATCAAAAAATTATTTCACTTTACGATTTGTTTTAAAATGCCTTTGGATCATAAAAATTCTAGCCAAAACAATTGTTAACTTTTTGATATCGATGGAAAATTTCCACTTACTAAGCACACGAAAAAAAAATACTATTTTAATTATGCCAACACTTTCGAACATTGAAACCTGGAAGAGCTAAATCGAATGAGTGTATTCACTCCAAAAGCAAATGCAAATTGAAAAAAAGTAAAAAAATGAGGTTTACACTGTAACCGTTCGGAGAATTCTCACGAGGTTTTAGAAACAAGGTGGCTTTAGTGCCACTCCTGCAAGCAGGAGGCCACCTGTCGTTTGGTAT
This sequence comes from Aedes japonicus, assembly GCA_034211315.2. Taxonomy (NCBI): domain Eukaryota; kingdom Metazoa; phylum Arthropoda; class Insecta; order Diptera; family Culicidae; genus Aedes; species Aedes japonicus. The sequence continues at coordinate 22,439 of JASCZW010008056.1, forward strand.
TTGCCCGACCTCTCTGAGACAGACACCTCAGGGAACTCGTGAACGGCTATTAGCTCCAAGGCTCAAACACAATTGAAGTAACCGCTAAATAGGAAAAAGCCAATAAACCCTGCTTGATTCCCCCCTCTGAACTTAAGTAAAAGAAACCCAAATTTAAACTCGCTCAATCCGAATGAGCTAACCGGAACGGGAGAAGAGAAGCCTGATATTGAAACAAACAATGTAACTGAAAACGAAAACGGATTTTAGGAGGAGTCAATTCTATCGGAACTGCCCAAAACGAAAAAGAAATTCTACTCAGTGCTTGAAATCATAACATAATCAAATACATTTATTTCCCGGTTATTCGCGACTCATTCGGGTTGGACAGAACATTCAGTTACGGGAAAAATTCACTTGGAAACAACCATGGCCATGTATAAAAGTTTCCACATACCTGCGCAGGTTTTCGGTGAGTTCTCGATGACAGGGGTACTGGCGACTTAGATGGCGGCAACAACGATGTAGATGATGACGAATCCCGATGATGATGGCGGGATCGAAACTTGACCGCTGTCTCTGCTGATATGGCGTCCAGCGATGGCAGACGAGCTCGGGGAGTATGGCCGAATTACAGATGCGGAGGGAGTGGCGGCTGGACGGAAAGCTTCCGCTTCGATATTCGTCGAGAGCGTCCGGAACTGACCGTCTCCCTCAATATAGAAGCCCGCTTTCGCAAGCGACCCGGCTACGCGTACCTTTCCGCTATGACCGAGCGGGGTTAAGCTAGACTCCTATATTTCGGATAAGGTCCGATTTAGTGTCCGACACTTGAGTACGGATCACTAAGCCGCACTCTCGGTAACCTTTCCACAGAGGTTGTAACTATTTGGGGAATTACGACGGATTATTGGCGACAATCGGGTGAAATTTCACACAGTAGGCTTGCGATCCGTGCTCCACGGACAAAAGTTGGTGATGATCGTTGACACAGAAACCCAAATGCGTAGATCTCAAATTCCAGCCTGTACACAAAAAGCGCCTGAGCGCTGGAATATTACGTTTTAGTCTTATGTAAAACGTTAATATGGCTTGAATAAATAGTTACCTGTTTTAGTACGTTTAACAAACGGCGTATCTCGAAGGATATCGCTTTGCCGGTCTTACAGACCGGAGACCACGTATACTTAAATTAACTGAAAAAGAATTAAAAATCCGTTGTAAGCACTTCACTAAAAATTCACTCTTCCTATTGAGTACCTTCGGTACGTAACTCTCAGAAAAAACGTTTCACTTATTTAGCAAAAAACTTCCGAAACTACACGATAACTTCTGTTCTCCAGCCGGTATCGTTGCGAAATGATCGAGCTTAAACCCTCTTACTACTAAGAAATTTCGATCAAACAATTATCTTTTATGTGTCATGAAAGCGCCAGCAAACAATCCGCTTGGCGAATAATGATTCCTTTTGGCTTTTCTCCTTGTTTCGTCAAGATGGTTAATTCATGGTTTGGAGCCATTGTTGCATTTCTTATTTTTCTAGTATTCAACTTAGCCGAGGCACAAACCAGTCGACATGCAAAATAAATTTGTAGCGAGTCCTAACCTAACCTATCTTGTCAATATTTACATTTGGTATACGATTCAAATCTTATCAAACCTAATTTAACCTAACTCATAATAGTTAATTTAATTCAAGCGAATGAACCTGAACCAAAATATATTATACAACGCCCAACGTTACAACACTTGTCAGCGCGATAATGTTGTCGCTATGAATGTCAAAAATGACGCTGTTCCATCTTACAAGCCTTTCCTCTACATCATGATTTAACCTGTTAAGCTGGACAGATTATCTTGCTGATCTTCGAATGATCTAAATTTAACCGAATTAAACCAATAAACATAATAATGCAGCCTTGATGTACAGAAAATAATCACTAGTTATAAACTAACAGCTCACACAGATAAAATAACAATTATTTAACAAGAAAACGGTAGAACAAATGTTAGGGACATATTCTTTTCTTTGTTCCCAACTATGGCCTGTTGTCGTGATAACTTAGTAAAATTTTTGTTATTGGTAAAATTTTCAAAGGAAATGTATAAGTTTCAGTTGTTTATTTTCCAAATGGCTCATCTTAATACAAATCAAAGGAACAACACAAAACACAACAACAAACACAACAGGAACAACAAAAAATCAGGAAGAAAAATCGAATGAATGGGACGAATTGGCATGCATGAATAGACCCAGTTTGATGCTCTTAGACCGACTATAAATCCATATCCTTAAAAAGTTTCTGACATTATAAAACTAGTTGTATAGTTCTTTATGATAAATACTACCACATCTCTTATTAAACGTATCTTAGCAAGTTTATAACAAGCTAAATATCGCTAACATCTCTAAAATACTTTACGAGTTATAATAAAAAAATGTAATCGTTCGTTGCATATAAGGCTGAGTTAAGGGACAAAAACCCTACCATCGAAAAACTTGTGATGGACAAGAAGAAAGTGTCCAATACAATTGCGAAAGAGTCTGTGCAGAAACTGATGGAAAAAGAGCGTTCCGTTTCTTATGATTAACGATAGTAAAATTTGTAATTGTATGCTACTGAGAGAAAACATTATAGAGAACCCAGGTAACCAATAAGCATTAGCGTATGCAGTAAATCAACCCTAAATCTACATTTCAGATGCTACAAGCTTTATATTAGCATTATATCAGCTTCTTGAATGCTATCTGTTGTTAAGTTGAATTTCAAATGCTATTTAAATGCTTATAGCCTTTAATAAGCATTTCGAATGCAAAATAGCATTAATATAGCATTATCATAACATTGCAGTAGAGCAGCCGTACATTGGGCCAAAAGCGGCATTTATGTAGCATTTAAGGCGACTTTATTGCTTGATAGGCTGTAAAGACGCTTTAAAACTGCTTATTGGTTACCTGGGAAATGATTCATGGTACCAAAATTAAATGATTGTTCATCATGTTTATACTTTCTGAGTCACCCTATAGTTGCCGGTATGAAATTGGCGGTGGTTTGAACTATTGTTTTGAGATGTTATTGGATTCACTGTTTTGATTATTGGGATTAATTTCAGTCTTTTAGATAAGATTATTTATCACCTCCCTTAGCTCAGTCGGCAAGCAATAAGCTAGCTGAAAACACAATAAGTTTGAAACGCTAAGAAAGAAATAAGGTTTCTGGGAGGTTCTAGTTTAGTTTAGTCATAGTTGAACATTCTTTAACGTGTTGAGCTGGTTTAAAAAAAATACTCGTTATTTGAAATTTAATTCATTTTTGCATTTTTTTTTTGACTGGATAGGGAGCAGTTCCCCAAAACAAGGGGTAAAAGTTTCAAAAAATGAGGTATATAATAACTATTTTTTTTTAACTAGAAAAGAGAAGAAAAATTAGTATTTTCCACTAAACAGCTCAAACCCTCTAGGATTCAACAATTTTTTTGTTTTTGTTTTTGGAAGACAACTTTTTCCAAAACCTTAAGCACCTTCTGGGAAAATGATGGAAAAACTCCGATAAATCTTTTTGAAAATAAAATGCCACGTATGAAAGACGGGTATTTTCTATCTCTCAGTTCGGTGAATGGCTGAACGATTCTCATTATTTCTATTTGGATCACCGTGAAGTAAAAGCATGGAACAGGTTGGATTTATTCCCAGCCTTTTTTTCTTTTCTCCGTTCTTTGAATTCGCCAAAGGGGCCGTTCTCAATCCAAGTTTAGGACGACCGGTAGGGGAGGGTGGTACAAAACGCACCGTTCAAGCAACATCGTGCATTACTAGGGAATGGAAGCTTAAATTTAGGAAAAAGTTATTGATGATGAAATGTGATTTAAATTCAAAACGATGATTTTTCCAGATATTTTAAACCTTTTCTAATTTGACCCCAAGCCGACTCTGGGGTAAAACGTATGTTTAATTGCTCAATACGCACCCCAAAATTGGGGTAAGGCGCACCACAACACTGCGATATGATGCATCACGTTATTGGGATAGCATGGACTGCTTGTGAAGAGTAAAAACAGGGCTATAAAAAGTTACTCATTAGAGTGTAAAGTGAGTAGATTGCAACATATCACTACATCCTCTTAGCTCTGTTTGGTAGTCAAGAATACCAAACAATAGAATAAAGACGTTGCGCAAATTGTTGTGATATGCTGCCAACTCCTTATTATATACACGCTTAGAAAAAAGTACCCAAAGGAGCAGTAAAGTGTAGGAAGCACGTTGGGTATAATTGTATTTCTCTACCATTGGGTTCAAATTACTTACTCTTGGGTGGAATTTTACCAGAAGTATATTATTTATACCAAACGTTGGCTTTATAGGCTAAGCGGCTTCACTGGGTACTTTTTTCTAAGCATATAGACGTATACAAAACCCCACGGTGCATTCTCCCCAGTTTTAGTTTCGCAAAGTTTTGTCTAAATTTTCAGAAAATACGTGGAATTATAATTAAGTTTTGATACTATCTTGAAGTTTTGTTGTGTGCGATTCATGTAAAGTGAATTTATCATAAGGAGTATATCGAATATAAGCTATCCACATACATTTGCGTTGTACGCATGTATTTGTGATGGTTTTTTATGCTCTGAACACTGCATGCTGTGCGTTTGACTGTAAGCTTTCTTTTGTTTACTTGTTTGTGCGGTTCAAATTCTGCGTTTTCAAAATATCGCGTATTGAAAAGGAAGTGAAAATTAAGGTTCTGGACACATGGCTAAGTGAGAAGGGTATTACTATGCGAAAATTGGCGAAGCGGTTTGGAATTCATCATGCGAGTGTTAAAACCATCATTAATAAGTTTAGGGAACACTATTCTTTGGATGAGCTACCAGGAAGAGGCAGAAAACCCGGTTCTTCCAACCCGAAACTGGAGCAGAAAGTGGTATCTCTAATCATGAAGAACAAATCAATGTCAATACGTGATTTGGCCAAAAAAGCAGGAACGAGTGTCGGAATGATCCAGCGTATCAAGAGGCGAAACCACCTGAAGACCTACAAGAAGCAGAAAATCTCGAAACAAAGTACAGAACAGAAGAAGCGAGCAGCAACAAGGGCCCGGAAATTGTATTCGCGTCTTTTGCAGCGTCCGGATGCATGCGTTTTGATGGACGATGAGACCTATGTAAAGGAGGACTCAAAAACCCTTCCAGGTCCTCAATACTTTACTGCCGTCGTTGGGGAGGATGTGAGCGATGCGGACAGGTCGATTCAAGTGGAGAAATTCGGTCGAAAGGTACTGGTATGGCAAGCAATATGTTCCTGTGGTTTGAAGTCAACCATTTTTTACACTACCGGAACTATAAATGCGGAAATCTATCAATCTGAGTGTCTCCAGAAGGGATTGTTGCCTTTATATAAAAAGCATAGTACACCTCCACTGTTTTGGCCGGATTAAGCGTCGGCTCACTATGCCAAAACCACTCTCAATTGGCTTGCGGAAATGGGTATAGATTTCGTTGAGAAAAATATCAAACCACCAAATTGCCCTCAGCTTCGACCCATCGAACGTTACTGGGCAATCGTGGAGAGGGTCTTCAAGAAGACTGGTAAGGCAGCTGGGAACATGCAGGAGTTAAAAAAAAGTTGGGCTCAAGCGTCCAAAAAATGCGATGCAACACTTGTCCGGAACTTGATGAAGAGCATTCGATCCAAAGTTCGAAAATTCGTGAAGGAATAACTTAAATTTCATCCGGTCTTCATTATGTTCAAGTTTAACCTCGTACAATAAAGGATCAATTTTTTGTAAGAATAAAATATCGGTTTTCAACATAATTTGAAAGAAAGTTTGTGGATAGCTTATTTTCGATACACTCCTTAAACCATGGATATTACCGCATGTCAAAAGCTTATTTTAACAACACTAGTATCTACATGTGAGATACAGTCTACTTCTCAGGTTTGATCATCTTTGGGTGTATTTAGTGCCTTTTTGTAGTTATGCTGTTTTATTAAAACGTTCAAAAACTATCATTCCATTGAAGCTATAGCTTTGAAGATTTGAGAATATTTATTCAGTTGGTCACTCTACCCCACCAGTGCGTTTTGTACTGTTCTCCCCTACCTATATGAACATTTTCATTTGAATTTGTGCACATTTTCATTTGAATGAAGTGCCTTTCCATTCGGTTATACAGCACGAGGTTTTCCTCCACTCGAGAAACATCTTTTCGAAACTCGAATAACACAGAAACGGCCGTAAATCTGGGTGGAAATGCATTATACATGCGCTTTTCAGGTTAATGGAGCATTTCATTTTTCTGATCGCAAGATCACCGTTTTGTTACATCGCTGCATGAATGCAGTTTCCAGTTGTCGTTTACTTCTATTTGCTTACGGTGAGGCGATTCAGGCTCGATAAAGTAATAGTTTTGGTTTGAAATAATCTGGCATTTAATATCACGAAATTCGGCTCAGTTTATCACATTCAATGTTGATGACGGTACAAGAAAAAATAGCTTTACATTCCATTCCTTTGTTGCTGTTTTGATGAGGCGTCATTATAGTTATCTCCGTAGCAGTATTCCCCTCGCTAAAAGTCGTTGCACTCGAGACACTGGCTGACTTGTTGTTTAAGACAGAAGGGATAGGTATGCACCTGCGATTCGATTGAACAACAGCTAGAAACAAAACATCAGTTTGAGGCATTTTTAAACAAACGTGCATCTTTCATATACTCACAACTTTTCATCCTGCATTGTCGTCCGGAGGTGATTCTTGTTCAAGTACTTATCAATTAATTCATGTACTCGCGGCACAACTTGCTCGTCCAGTTCTAGTTCCCGTGATAGAATCCAAGCACCTTCAGTGTGAATGATGCTGCCTATCTGGAAACAGCTCCAAACAACGGAAAAATTTTCGTAGTCCGTGTCCAACACCCAGTAATTTGATGCCACCGGTACTAAAATCAATCACAACACTGTTTTCTAAGACCTCACTTTCACAATAGGTTCAACTTACCACCATTGAAGGTTACTTGCAGTTTCGCTGGCAGGGGTTCCTTATTCGGATAGGACAGAACAGCTCGCCCAACAATGGATTGACGCTTCTGACTGGGAGGGACAATCATACTGTTGAACACCCGAACGGTTCCATCTTTGTTCAACGAATACTGCGCTGTTGTGCATTCTCCGCCGAGTTGAAACGGTTGTTCGTAGCGGCTGACTTCGTACCACAAACCCATATACCGTGCTGCGTCGAAATTCTGCTTAACAGGCCGCTTTGGACAGCTCCCCGAGGCGATGATTAGTCCTGCTGCAATCCGCCCCAAACATAAAACGGTAACCACCGATGACGCAATGTGAACGAATTTCATTTTTCTGTTATGAAACTTTTTGGCGTGTGTCTTATTTGAGTGTAGAAAACTTAATGATTCATCTTCCGGCTCATCAAGATCATTTATACGACTCACCTTTTCACCTTCTCGGTTCTTCCAAGCCCAAGCCTGTGTGTATCTGAAAAACTGCGGAATGAGATTGAAGTTCTTTCAGAAAAGATTTTGTTTTGCTACCACGATGATGGCTCATTATTTGCTCTCTCATTGCGTCGAACGCGCGAAGCTCCGAACGAACATGGTAATCGGCTTATGCTGGTTATTTGCAAGAATGTTCCAACCTGAGGGCAGTGGTGGTGGTGGTGTACGAATGATACACACGTGGGTTGAAATAATAATACAAACATTTTAGCAATAAAGTTTTTTTTTCTACGCTGAAAGTGAAAGTTTGCTAGCGTCACTGAAATGAAATAATAACGTCACCTATTGCTGAAAAGAAATAAATATGTAATGGTAAGACTTCATTAACTCTATTTCGACCATTCATTACATTACCTACTCAACAGCTGGGAGATGAATATAACTGACCATCCTCAGGTTTCGGTTGGTCACCTCTTCTTCTTCTTTCTTAGCGTTTCAAGCTTATTGCTTTCGCAATTAGCTTATTGCTTGTTCTCAACTTAGCGTTCTAAATGCAGTTCCACAGTTATTAATTGAGAGCTTCCGATGCCATGTAGCATTTTTGCACTAGTATGATTGTGTGGCAAGTTCAATCACACCCTGTGCCCAGGGAGTCGAGAAATTTTTCGTAGCGAAAAAATCCTAGACCAGACCGTTAATCGAACCCGGTCACCTCTAGCATGGTATTGCTTTGTAGCTGCGCCTTTACCGACTGAGCTAGGAAGGACTCACCTCTCGTTTGTAAATCTATAGTAGATGACGTTCTCGTATAATTGATCACTACCTCTATCTCCTATTAGAAGATCAGCGGTGGCAAAAACCATAGCTATGGCATCGAGATAAACATCAAAGCAGTCTTGGCAGCACTTAAAATAGTAACTGCTAGCTAGTTTTCAAAGTGCCGACGGTTTGTTTACATCTCGCGATTCTTTAAATTCAAATAAAAATTAAGTGTCTCCAAAAGTTTTGTTTTAGCACCGTGAGCAAACAACAGAATGCGAAATTTCCAAGTGTAAGCTTCTTCCGCTTCCCGAAGAATCCGGATTTAAGAAGAAAATGGCTGGATTGGAGGCTTGCCTTTGAATTTTCAAGTGTCGGAAACAACCCGGCTGTGTAGTGTGTGGGTTTTTTTTAATTACATCTCTGTGGAAGGCTTCGATTACACTGATATTTAAATTTTTCAGCTCCATTATGATCAAAGTGATCTATATTGTTTGAAACCTGGAGGTGAAGTTCTCAAGCAGCTTACAGAATTTCTTGTTCATCCGTACGTTGTGCATGGGTGATGTGGGTTGTCCACAAATCCAAGGAGCTTACCACAAGTTCAGGGAAGTTTCGAAAAGAAAAGGGTTCTTCACAGAAGTTCAGGTAACTATCCTGAAATTCAAGGGCCTTCCAGAAGTTTAGAAAACTTATCAGATTATTTTGGGTATTTTTTCAGAAGTTCACAGAACTACTCAAGATATTTAGGGAACTTCCCAAAAATTCAAAGAACTTTCCAGAAAATTAGAGAACTTCCAATAGAGAACAGTCAAGAAATTCATGAAGCTTTTCAACAGTTTGCAGATCTTCCTAGAGGTTTAGTGAACTTAGAATTTCATGAAACTTGCTAGACATATACAGAACTTCTTAGAAATTCAGCAAACATGTAGGAGTTCAAGAAACTTCCTTGAAGTTCAGGGTTTATCATGAATTCAAAAAACTTCTCAGAACTTTAGGAAATGCTCACAAAGATCATGGAACTCCCCCAAAGATCAGGAAATTTTCCAAAAGGTCAGCAAACATCTCAGACGTTCAGAGAACGTCCCAGAAATTTAAAATTTTTTCCAGAAGCTCGGGGAACTTTCCATAAGCTCGAAAAAACTCCCGGATGCTCAGGGGACTCAGAAATTCAGGAAATTTCTCAGTAGTCTTGCGATCTTCTAAGAATTTCAGAAAACTTCCCCCTAGACCGGGGAACTTTCCAGAATTTCAGAAAAAGTCCCAGATAAACAGGAAACTGAATTTTTTGAGCATTCGAAAAGTTTAGGAAGCATTCAAAGGATTTTTCCGTAAGTTTGAGGAGCTTCTTAGAACTTCCATGTGATCGAGAAACTTTCCGAAAACGTTCCGAAAACATCCCAAAAGTTCAGGGTATTTATGTTTTAAGAAGAACTTAAACTTCTTACTACTCGATAATTTTTCGAACCCAACCAAAACGAGAATAAAGAAACCAACTACTTTTTAATCAATTTCATAGAATTTCCACTTATTCACAATCTTGAAGATCATAAAAAATTCTTGTACGGTTTGACAACATCTCGGTAATGCTAACTTTTCCACAAAAATTCCACGGCTTCCAAGATTTTTTTTCAATTTCTCGTAAGTTATATAAATATGTGTGATATTCTGCTTTTTATCACAGAATATGTACCTGCTGGAAGTTAAAACAACTTCTGGGAATCGAAATCTGATTTTCTAAGTTCCCGTCATTTCCAGAAAGTTGTTTCTATTCCTTGGATGCAAACTCCAAACTCCAAAAAGCAAACTTTTTGGAAGTTCATCCAAGTTTCCAGAAACGTTAATAATTTTTCGGCAATTCAATGAACATCTCTAAAATTCCACCATTTCACTTCTCGAAAGACAGCGAGCAAGCTTCATGATTATCTGGAAACTTCCAATTATTTTATTCAACTGCCGAGAAGTTTAATCAACTTCTGGCATGTTCATTATAGATATTTCCACCCAATCTTCATAGATATTCTGAAGTTCATTAAATTAAATTTTTAAAGAGTGAGTTCAGTAAGAAACTTAGAAGCTTATATAAGTTCTGAAATGATGCAAAATAGATCCGGTATAAAACAAAATTTACAAACACCAGCGATGCAGCGATGTTTTTGCGTTTGGTCTAAACAAATAAATCCAAACCACGATTTGAACCACACTTGAAGATGCCATTAGAAGATCTGGCTACACGGCTGTAACAGGTGAGGAAATGAATTTATCTCTCATGTTTGGTGAATTGCGTTTGTAAGGGTGTTAACACATGGTGAAAGAAGAATTTGAGCAGCTGTGCTCAATGCCGTCTGACTTTGTTTGCCGGATTCCAGGGAAAAGAAAATGGTTTGGACAAATTTTGGCTAGAACCAAGAAGGAGCTACCAAATTTGACATCATTTGTTGAAAATTGGCTCATCCTGTCGCACAAAAAGGCGTATTTTAAATTAATGGAAAGTGTCTGGTGGTAAATCAAACTGGAAAAAATTTGGGAGCTCAGAGATTTAGCTACGAGTAATTTATATTAACTCATGCAAACAGTCGGGAAAACAAGGCAAAAATGCGGGAAAAATTCGGGAAAAATTTCGGGAATTTTTATATTAAGATTGTGTGGCCACCCTGGTATCCTCCATCTTGCCTGCCCTGCGTTGGGTGGCTTGTTGGAGGATTGTGTGCGCGATCGGATACTACCATTCAAATGCCCTTCGCTCGTTTTCGGGTTTGTGTCTTTAAGTTTTGAGGCCTGCCGTTGCCCTATACGGAGCTGTCAATGCTTTCTCTTCATTTCTGTTCGCGGTGGATTGCGGTCCGCTCCTGGAGCCTCTCATGGGGATGGGAGATTGTCTGCTTCTGACAAATTTCATCATAGATCGGTACTCCGCGCATGGGAGAATACAAAAAACAACAAGCTGTACAGGGCACTACTAAGGTAAATGCTTTCTACCAATGGCTGTAAAATGAACGCAATTGACATGGAACAGCCTGACTAACTTACCCTTATAACACACCTTAAAATGGAAGCTCATTACATACTAATTCAAACGTTTAGGAATATTATTAGAAGAAACCGCAGTCCTGTAAGTAGCCCGATAACGACTTTTTGAAAGCATTTGGGTGTGATAAAGTGTTGAGTTTGGATGTATAAGGGAAGGGCTGTATAGAGAATTAGTTGGCCAATACAGGGCTCCTTCCACGCTGTAATTTGGTTGTTGAAATAGACATTTAATAAGATAGGCTCATGTAATGTTACTAATGATCCAAAATCTAATCTAAGAGGTCGGAATAAAATCCTCATTATAAAATGGCCAATTGAGCGCTATATCAATTACTACTAATTAGTTGTTTTCACACGGGTTTCCTTATAACTTTTTAAGCAATAGTACTTCATTAAGGCATAAATCACGATTTAATGTACCAGAAACTGGACGAACACTTGTGCCTACCCAGTGGAGGATCCGGATACGACCACCCATCTAGAGTATCGCACGAGCTGACGAGTGCAACGGGAAGGACTATAGGTGTATAGACCTGGGGTGAGTCCCCGGATACGTAATCTTAGCAGGAAAACACGGGCTATACACTGAACAATGACAATTACAATTACAAAAAAAACGAAGAGTCGTTGTGAAAATATCACCAATAATCTCACATACACCCTGCATGCCACTAACATCTTTTTTCTCTTCTTATTTTTATGCTATTAACTTCATGCTGGCGGGTTGGCAACCACTATGGCCCCGAGTGGTTGCGAAGTTCAAACACCGGACGCGGTCTAAGTAGCCGAGAATCGCGGTGAAATGGAACGACAAAAGTACAAAGGACCGTCCCAACCATGACCTACATATAGTTTTTGTAAGGAAAGGATGCAAAGACTGCACACAAAGAGAAGTATCATCAATCAGTTGATAAGAAATCAAACAGCAATCTAATAACACAGAAATTTTATTAACAACATACATGTTTGCGAAGAGAACTTACGTAATTTAACATAAACATATTAAACATTTCAGGTCATTTTGTAGCAACACGGCCATCTCATTCCAAGAGCTCTGCAAACCCCTTGCCATAACCTAATCCTTATCCTCTCCCATGGTATTCAAGTGGTCCGCATAGACTAGTTCGCCATTACCTCTTCCTAAGTCTCGGCTTTGGATTGACTTGCGTTCTCATTGACCCACCAAACGCTGCAAAATGAAAAATGAAAAATGAATAGAGAGCATGCGAATTACTCCAAAATAGCGTGCGTTTTAAAATTCACACAACTTGATAAACAAAGCCGGTAATATTAGCTCGACTGAATTAACTAATGGGATTTCGGGATATCATCGAAAGAAATATACGACAATAGATCGAAAAAGTAAAACGTTTGATAATGTATTTTTCTACTTCTAAGGTGTGTATCGAAAATAAGCTATCCACAAACATACTTTCAAATTATGTTGAAAACCGATATTTTATTCATACAAAAAATTGATCCTTTATTGTACGAGGTTAAACATGAACAAAATGAAGACCGGATGAAATTTAAGTTATTCCTTCACGAATTTTCGAACTTTGGATCGAATGCTCTTTATTAAGTTCCGGAAAAGTGTTGCATCGCATTTTTTGGACGCTTGAGCCCAATTTTTTTTTGAAATCCTGCATATTCCCAGCTGCCTAACGTTCGATGGGTCGAAGCTGAGGGCAATTTGGTGGATTGATATTTTTCTCAACGAAATCTATACCCTTTTCCGCAAGCCAATTGAGAGTGGTTTTGGCATAGTGAGCCGACGCTAAATCCGGCCAAAACAGTGGAGGTGTACTATGCTTCTTATATAAAGGCAACAATCTCTTCTGGAGACATTCAGATCGATAGATTTCCGCATTTATAGTTCCGGTAGTGTAAAAAATGGTTGACTTCAAACCACAGGAACATATTGCTTGCCATATCAGTACCTTTTGACCGAATTTCTCCACTTGAATCGACCTGTCCGCATCGCTCACATCCTCCCCAACGGCGGCAGTAAAGTATTGTGGACCTGGAAGGGTTTTTGAGTCCTCCTTTACATAGGTCTCATCGTCCATCAAAACGCATGCATCCGGACGCTGCAAAAGACGCGAATACAATTTCCGGGCCCTTGTTGCTGCTCGCTTTTTCTGTTCTGCACTTTGTTTCGAGATTTTCTGTTTCTTGTAGGTCTTCAGGTGGTTTCGCCTCTTGATACGCTGGATCATTTCGACACTCGTTCCTTCTTTTTTGGCCAAATCACGTATTGACATTGATTTGTTCTTCATGATTAGAGATACCACTTTCTGCTCCAGTTTCGGGTTGGAAGAACCGGGTTTTCTGCCTCTTCCTGGTAGCTCATTCAAAGAATAGTGTTCCCCAAACTTATTAATGATGGTTTTAACACTCGCATGATGAATTCCAAACCGCTTCGCCAATTTTCGCATAGTAATACCCTTCTCACTTAGCCATGTGTCCAGAACCTTAATTTTCACTTCCTTTTCAATACGCGACATTTTGAAAACGCAGAATTTGAACCGCACAAACAAGTAAACAAAAGAAAGCTGACAGTCAAACGCACAGCATGCAGTGTTCAGAGCATAAAAAAGCATCACAAATACATGCGTACAACGCAAATGTATGTGGATAGCTTATATTCGATACACTCCTTACATGGTTAGGATTGGAATGAAAAAGTATGACATAGGCCCTGCTGCGCTCGGGTGGAGATACGCAGGGCAGCACTAAGAGTTGTTGCAAAGTATACACTGATAGAAATTGTTCTTCTTTACCCCTGCTCAATTTATGATCGGTGTGAAGTTGAGCTTCTCTCGTAGGCGACAAAACTGTCCAGCTGCCAACGCCTTTGTCATGATATCCGCAGCCTGTAACTCCGATGGAACGTACTCCACACAAATATGCCCCTACTGAACAAGATCTATTAAGCATTGCAGCTTCACATCGTCGAGCTTCAGTCGACAACGATCCTTTGGTTCTACCACTAACTTTATGGTAGACTGGTTATGCTCAAAGTAATGTTGACTGATAGCCCACTTCCTCCAGCATTCTAGTTAACCAAACTCCTTCGCAAATTGTTATTGATGATAAAAACATTTCTGGGGGTTATAAAAAGTCACTTTTTGCGTGACATAATTAATGGACGTTCCCTTTCCAGATTTTCTTTTCACATAAGTAATCCCCTGGAGATCTGGAAACGTGTTGTGTGGTCGGAAGTTTAGACTGTTCAACAAGAAATTGCGGCAAAGAGTATGGCACAGAAGTGATGAAGGACTGCAGGATAGGCATCTCCAGCGGGTAACTGGCCCGCTCCCAGGTAATCTGGGAGGGTTTATAGCGAGTAATCTGGCCCTAGTCAATGAGATCATGACAGCAGATGCCTATATTGATATTCTGTGCGAAAATCTGAAGAAGTCATTGCTGAAAATGGGGTTGGAAGGCAACTACATTATTCAGCCAGATAACGATCCCAAGATTACGGCCAAGAAAATGCTCATCTTTTTCCGATACTGTCACATCAAACCCTTAGAATGGCCGCCCCAGAACTCTGACTTTAACCCAATCGAAAATCTTTGGGCGATTCTCGTAAGTTGAAAAAACAGGCGTTACCAACAAACAAACGTATTAAGCGGCGTTGGAGATATGATATTAATTAATGCAGCCCCGTTGGGAGTTGTTCAGAATGATGACGTACCACAACCGGAACTAAATGTAAGTCATTAATATTGTACTATGCAATATTCTTTGAATTAACCCTTTCAGGGCTAAAATTTTCCAAGCGTTACTATAGGATCAATTTGGTGTGTTCTGATGAAATAGGTGCTCTTCAACATAGAATCGATTGAAAATAGTTTATTAGGAGTAGTTTTGAGATTGAACTAGGTCGTCCAAGATCTACAGTTGTAACAGAAGCTTTATCCACGCTTTATAATGTTATGATATATATTCAAACATATTCAATGAATGCCTATGCTCTTCCAAACAGACATTTTGAGATAATTTTGAGATATTCTACCCAAACAAACTAACTTCACTTTGTATAGCCCATAAAGCTACTGTAACAATTGTAGACCTTAAGTTTTGAATAACCTAAAACTAGCAATATTACCCTTTTATGTCTGTGGACTTGAACTTGAACATCCCAAGATAATCTGATAATGACTGATGACCTTACAGAAGGTTCACTGAATGTGTTTGCATGCATATCGTTATCTTTCATAGGTTATAAAGCTTATGTAATGACTGTAGATGCTAACTTCTGAACTCAAGGGTTTGGTGACCTAGAACATACCGAGATATCATACCGAGAGTTTTGGTGACCTAGAACATACCGAGATATCTCATGCTATCTGTTTATCTTCCAGAAGACTAACTTATATTGGTCAAATACATAAGGCTTGCTTCATTTAGAATTGGAACAAACTTTTGCTCATATTGTGGCGCTCCTGGTGGACGGATTTGGAAGTGCTTGTCTTGAATTTTGTCAGCTTCACGTATGTATTTTTGACATTCCGCAAATCGACTGTACTTTGTAAACAATCAACATGGAAGCCGAAAGAAGGGAAACAATTGTGCACAGTTATTTGGAAAATCCACCGGAAACCGGAAACTGCGTGGTAAGATTTTGAAGACGATTACGAGGAATCCCAATCTGTCGGACCGCCGACAAATTTGCACGAAAATTCATGATTTCGCAGGGCATTTGCAGCTGTGGCAAAAAAACGAAAATTTTCGTTACAAATAAGACAATGACATCGGAACTATACCAAAAAGAGTGTCTCCAAAAACGAATTTTGCCGTTCATTCGATCCCACGACCATTCCGTAATGTTTTGGCCAGATTTGGCAAGCTGTCATTACAGCAAAGTCGTTCAAGAATGGTATGCAGAGAAAGGGGTCCAGGTTGTTCCGAAAAACCTTAACCCACCCAACTGCCCCCAGTTCCGCCCTATTGAGAAATACTGGGCAATCATGAAGAGGAGACTCAAGGCAAAGGGAAAGGTTGTCAAAAACATCAATCAGATGAAGAGCTGGTGGAATAAGATAGCTAAAACGATGGACGAAGAAGGTGTGCGCCGCCTAATGAGCCGTGTTACAGGAAAAATTCGAGAATTCCTTTGAAACCGTGACGAATAATTTTATCCGTATTTTTTCTTAAAAGTATGAAGAAAACGCTACATTTGTATAAAAAAAAATCTTGAATTCAATAATAAATAACTGAAATACAGGCAATTGTTTTTGTTCCAATTCTATCTGAAGCAACCTTTATTGTTACTTTGTTCGGTTCAAAAATCTACAGTTACAGCTAAATTCCAGGACAGTTTGAATAACCTTGAAGATTATCTCATAATGTCTATTGGTCTGCCAAGATATTCAATGAATTTGTTTAAATACACAGCTTTGCCGAGTCCAGGAAGCTTTTTTTACAACTGTAGGTCCTATGTTCAGATGACCCAGAACATATAATATTGTTTGATAATATATGTTGAATTGAAGAATATTATTTGAATATGTTTGAATATTTATTGTTACTATGTATTTCCTTAAAATCACTGTTATAACTGTTAATTTTGAGTTCTAAACGCCAGGACAATTTTCATGACCTAGAGGATCAAAAAGTTATAAAATATTGACTGTTGACTTTCCAAAAAATTCATTGAATATGTTTGAATACATATAGTAACCTTATATAGCCCAAAAAGCTAGTGTTACAACTGTAGATCTTATGTTTTAAACTTAAAGACAATTTGGCTGACCTAGAATATCCTATGATTGTTGCTGTCTATGTCTGTTGACCTACAATATTAAATGAATATTGTTAAATACATATTGTTCCTTTCCATACTCCAAAAACCTACTGTTACAACAGTAGGTCTTTATGTTCTGTCCTTGAGCAGTTTGGATTACCCCGACCATCCCAGTTTATCTCGTAATGGTTGTTTACGTTTCAAAATATTAACTGAATATGGTCGAATACGTAGCGTTACTTCGTATAGCTCTAAAAGCTATAATTACTACTGTAAGTTAAGTACTGAACTGAAGGACAGTTTTGACGGCCTGAAACTTCACAAAATTAACAAAAAATTATCGTTGGCCTTCCAAAAAGTTCATTCAATATGTTTGAATGCATATCATAGTTTTATATAGTTAAAACGGTACATCTTAAGTTCTGAACTCAAGTGCTTTTTGGATAATCTAGAACATCCCAGAAAGATACAAAAATATTTAGCACTTATCATTAAAAATTTAATAATATGTGGGCATATGTATATTCAAAAACAACGCTTTATACTATTAATAAGGCATTTAATTTTTCTTCCTGAACTTCTTCATATTCAAGATATTCTGGGTCGTTAATTAGGCCTTAAACCTTGCCTTAAACTCATGTTTTTTTTTATATTTTTCAGACAGAAGTATTGATGTAGAACAAGATGTTCGCAGCAAGCCGTGCCTTGAAACTGACGTGTTTTGTTTTTGCTGCGTCGTTTTCGCGAAACAAAAATCAAACAATAATTCGTAATTAAACTTTAACTAACTGTGAAATCCTAAGATCTCCGCATGTTGACTTAGTGAATACAATCGATTCCCTCCCGAAATGTGTAGTGTCGGTGGTATTTCCACATTGTTTTTTGTTTTTTTTTGTGCTTCGCCCCCGCACCCGGAACAAGAGCTACATTCAATGAGGTCTATACAGGTGGAGAAGTAGTGGTTAAGTTGTATAAGTGTAATGGAAAATTCTGTCATTGTGTTCGTGAGATAATGCCCAGCCTGTTTTTTGTAAACATGCGTGACGTAGTTCACCAAAAACAACAATTTACAACAGCAGCAAATCACAAGATGGAATGTTTATTTACGGTAATTGGTATAGTTATTAAAAGGTTTCAGCTGGAAAATGCCTTTGCCACCTGTATAGACCTCATTGAGTTACATCTGCTTTGTTTTGTTTATTAGTGGTAGTATTGTGACATCCGGACATAAATTATTAAGTTTGAGTGTTTGTCCGCTTTGTCGCGAGTGAATCGATGATTATTAACAGTTTTGAAGTTCGATATAGAGTCGCCTCATAGCGGGGATTTGATTATTGGAAAAGTGGGGAGTGGAAAAAAAAAGAATACCAGTGCATGTAGAAAACGGCCATTTGCTTGTCAAAAGCAGAAAACGAAGACAACGCGCATGTGAGCGTGAAACGCTGCCACATAGGTAATTTCAGATGCATTCACCACGTAGTGTACAGTTTTTTTTATGCCGCTCGCATATCTAACGAGCGGTTTAGAAATGTTAATTTTTGCGTTTATTTTGTGCATGTAAATAATTACGAATCAACGTGGAGAATTTTTGTATTTACGAATGATTGTCATTAAGGATGCGACCATGTGTGAGATGTATCTGACTATAAGTGTATAACAATAACCATATGTATGTATGTATGTATGTATGTAAGGTAGCCACCATCCCTTCTACGACCTTGTCATGTATGCAGCTCCACTTAATAGCAAGATCAAATTGAGTTACCGGGTTGCATTCACAGTAACGCTGTATGAAGGGCCAAAAACGGTGGGGCGGACCCGTAAGCAGAGACACTTACGCGAAACCCGCGGGAACATAAGATTCTCCTTCCAACGATACGATCCAACAAATCGCATAACCCAATTCGCAATACTCATTAAGCTTTCTACGGGATGGCTTGTTAAGAAAGGCGCGTCACTCACGCTGAAACTGTTGGAGTAGAATTCGCAACATCACAATCGAATCGGTAGGATAAGAAAATGATACTGTTTATTCCCTCCTAGACGCCGGTTGTCATACCACTCCATTGTCCAATTCCAGATTGAATGATACCCTGATGCTTCCTCCCTGCCCAATATATATTCAATGTCATGTAGTAATATATAAAATATAGTGAATATTAAACTGATAAAAAAGATAGTGAATGATTATTATAATGATATTTAATATAGTAAGTAAATGTAAGAATGATAGTAACAATTCCATTTGTAAACCTGAAAGTTAAGCCAATATAGTAGCTATGAGAAAAAAAATTGATTCAAACATATTTTACAATACTTGGAATATCCATGGATGATCTGAAATTATATAGCATATGAAGAAAAGTAAACCAAAAATTTCGAAGTGCTGTTCCGTTTCCTTGAATCACAAAAACTTTTTGTAGTGAGTCTCACAGGAACAATAGCAATTTTTATCAAAGGATTTTAAGTGCAATAATATCATATCATTTGATATCATTAGATAAAATAAAAATCTGACGTTATAATGTAAAATAAAAATACGAGCAAGCCAGTAAACTATAGTAAAATATATATCCGTAACTTAGCTGGTCATCGAAAAATTTCCGCTGTTGCAGCTTCAATAAAATTAATATCTATTAAGAATTTGTTTTCACAGTTATATTCAATGAACATAATAAGTTTAAGTATAATATATATCTGTTATCCACTGGTTTGTAACTGAAAAAAAGATTAGATATGTTTTAATATTCTAATAGTCTCGAAAAGCTGAAAACAGCAAACAATTAGGAGAAATAAATTTTATATAAGCATGAATAATGCCAAAAACGTAGATTAAGTAAAACCAGACAAAAAAAAGGTCCCATGACTCTTATTGGTCTGGATATATAAATGATAATGGGAAACAGGAAAGCAATGATTATAAATTATATAGTTTTGGTGAATCAGGGAAATGTTTTTTTTTGAGTAGAATTTGTCGTATATAATGCTTCCTACATTTTTTTTCATTAAAAAATGGCATAGAATATAGATAAAATAGCGAAAGAATGTTATGGTATAAAATGATAATACCAATTTTAATTGTATTCACATATCTACAGATTGTGATCCTGCTGCTATTGTAGACGGGCCCGCTCATGCACTACTAACCTTAGATAAATTATCATAACCACCGAAAAAGCAAAATATATTTAAAATTATTTCAAAATGCTTAGGAGTGCCTTGGATGACCTGAAATTACAAAGAATAGTATGTCTACAATATCGATGTGCTGCTGCTATAGTGGAAAAAAATAATTGATGTGATATAACCACAATGGAACTGACTCTTAGCTTCGGGTCCTGGAATCCCTACTGAGCCCTTGCGGCACGTCAAGCCGGCCAGTTCAACGCAAGGGAAGTGTATAACAATAACCATATTATTAAATAATACCAAATACGTGCCTGGTTTGAAAATTAAACATTTCCAAATCTGGAAGTCGGTAATGTTTACATGCGGGCTTATTGTATGTGAAAGTAACCTCGGAATGAGCGTGACTCTCCAGACATTCAGAAATGGGTTGTTGGATCTGCAGTAGAGCTATCACTTTGTAGCTCTCGGATTAAAGCTGCTTCCAATGCACAGTGGTCCAGTAAGCTACTTTAGGCGGACATGAGGTTTTCAATGGCAATTTGTGGTATTAGAGCTTTGGTTACTTCTGAGAACTTGTTGCAAACTAATTGTACTACAATTTGTATGAAATTATTTTTTTCTTGCATTAAACGCGAGAGTGGCGTATTTTATGAGCTAATATCGTGAGATGATATGTTCTGCAAAGTTGTAGAAATTGTTATAATAAAAAACTTTGTGGAACATCTTTTTTGTCTAGCTTCAAAGCCTACTGCGATAATTCCAAATTTTAGTAAATAATCGTTTTTCGACTAAAAGTCATTCATTTTTAACTTTTACCAGCTTGCTATGTTCTACAAAGTTGTTTGTTGAGACATTTGCTACAATTGCTGAATACATCATAGCAGTGGCGTCTCGTGAGAAAATTAACCGGTTGTGCACTTTCTTACGACCCCGGACGTCAATTTTGACAACAATATCTTGATCCATAGTTCCTTCTTTACCGAGTTTTTTGTGATATGCAAAAAGTACCTTGTCAATGTCCCGAAACAACAGAATAAAATTGCAACTAGCCAGTGAGTAAAACTACTCTGTGCAGACCACAAAGTGCACAAAACAGACACTAACTCATCGGCAATCAAGTTATAGGAAAAAAAAAAACATCTACAAACGATCCACGTGTGGTATATACAGGATCTGGTGCACCATTTGAAATGCCCAGTCTGCGAGTATTAAATCGATGAATTTGATAATACATGAAATATACAATTTTAGACTGTGCAGTGCACGAGGTGCACATATGGACGAGACGCCACTGCACCATAGTTGTATTTCTTCTAGTTTTCATTTTATAGTAAACTTTCAGTTGAATTTACGCCAAACTATAGGCCTTACAAAATGAAATGGAGCACCTGAAAAAAATATGGCATACCATGACTTGATTCAACACACCTTAGAGTATGTTTGAGGAGAATTTGGGAGAGATGATATTTTTCTATCTTTTTTAAAGCTACTTTCTGTAATACAGTTTTCAATAAAAACATACATCAGGAGCTCAAATAGAATCAAAACACGCAGAAATCATGGCTATCTCTGTTCAGTATATGACAATTACCACGTGTTTTCATAAAAAAAAGTCGGATTCGCAGACGACATCACTTTAGATATATGTGGTGAATCCATCGAAGAGGTCGAGTTAATGGCCCCACACTCCATTGGCATTGCGGAGAGATGGATGAGCTCCAGGATATTGGAGCTAGCCCACCATAAGACTGAGGTAACGGTGGTGAATAATCGGAAATTGGAGCAACATGCGACGATCAGTGCAGGTAACTGCACAATAGAATCGAAGAGTTTCTTGAGGTATCTTGGAGTCATGATCGACGATAAGCTGTCCTTTGTCAGTCACGTCGATTACCTCTGCAAGAAAGTCTCTATGGCTATGTCGGCATTATCCCGCATGATTTCGAATAGCTCGGTGGTGCAAGAGAGTAAGCGTTAACTCCTGGCCAGTGTCGCCCTGTCCATACTTAGGTACGGTGGGCCGGCATGGATCACCGCCTTGAGTACCAAAAGCTACACACGTAAGCTAGAGAGTACGTACAGGCTTATGTACCTGAGAGTAGTTAGTGCATACCGAACGGTATTACGCGACGCGGTCTGCGTCCTAGCGGGGATGATGCCAATAGGCATGGTCATAAAAGTGGACGTAAAGTGCTTCGAACAACGTGGAACAAGAGGTATTCGGAATACTACTCCACCAAAGGTCGGTGGACCCACCGACTAATCCAGGAATTAACCAGGTGGGTCAGTAGGCGATACGATGAGGTGAACTTCCACTTAACGCTGATATTATATGGCCACGGCTGTTTTAGACAATACCTGCACAAATATGGACATGCCCTATCCTCCGCATGCAGCGAGTGCGCGGGAGTCGAGGAAACTGTGGAACATGTGTTCTTCGCATGCCCTCGTTTCGACGGTGCGAGATCCGGCATGATTGCCGTAAGCGGTCACTACACGACTCCGGACAATTTGATCCAGAGGATGTGCCAGGACCGGGATGTCTGGAACGCGGTATGCTGAGCTCTCAAATTTTTTCCAGTTAGATTTACCACCAGACATTCCATTTATTTAAAATACGCCTTTTTGTGGGACAAGATGAGCCAATTTTCAACAAATGTTGTCAAATTTGGTAGCTCCTTCTTGGTTCTAGCCAAAATTTGTCCAAACCATTTTCTTTCCTCTGGAATCCGGCAATCAACGTCAGACGGCATTGAGCACAGCTGCCCAAATTATTCTTTCACCATGTGTTAACACCGCAATTTGCCAAACTTCAAACACATTCGCCACCACATGAAAGATAAGTTCATTTCTGGCCTCACCTGTTACAGCCGTGTAGCCAGATCTTCTAAGGGCATCTTCAACGGTGGTTCAAATCGTGGTTTGGATTTATTTGTTTAGACCAAACGCAAAAACATCGCTGCATCGCTGGTGTTTGTAAATTTTGTTTTATACCGGATCTATTTTGCATCATTTCAGAACTTATATAAGCTTCTAAGTTTCTTACTGAACGCACTCTTTAAAAATTTAATTTAATGAACTTCGGAATATCTATGAAGATTGGGTGGAAATATCTATAATGAACATGCCAGAAGTTGATTAAACTTCTCGGCAGTTGAATAAAATAATTGGAAGTTTCCAGATAATCATGAAGTTTGCTCGCTGTCTTTCGAGAAGAGAAATGGTGGAACTTTAGAGAAGTTCATTGAATTGCCGAAAAATTATTAACGTTTCTGGAAACTTGGATGAACTTCAAAAAAGTTTGCTGATCATCCATGGAATAGGAACAACTTTCTGGAAATGACGGGAACTTAGAAAATCAGATTTCGCTTCCCAGAAGTTGTTTTAACTTCCAGCAGGTACATATTCTGTGATAAAAAGCAGAATATCACACATATTTAAATAACTTACGAGAAATTGAAAAAAAATCTTGGAAGCCGTGGAATTTCTGTGGAATAGTTAGCATTACCGAGATGTTGTTAAACCGTACAAGAACTTTTTATGATCTCCAAGATTGTGAATAGGTGGAAATTCTATGAAATTGATTAAAAAGTAGTTGGTTTCTTTATTCTCGTTTTGGTTGGGTTAGAAAAATTATCGAGTAGTAAGAAGTTTAAGTTCTTCTTAAAACTTAAATACCCTGAACTTTTGGGATGTTTTCGGAACGATTGGAAAGTTTCTCGATCACCTGGAAAGATCCCTGAAGTTCTAGGAAGCTCCCCAAACTTATGGAAAAATCCTTTGAATGTTTCCTAAACTTTTCGAATGCTCAAAAATCCAGTTTCCTGTTTATCTGGGACGTTTTCTGAAATTCTGGAAAGTTCCCCGATCTTGGGGGAAGTTTTCTGAAATTCTTGGAAGATCGCAGGACTACTGAGAAATTTCCTGAATTGCTGAATCCCCTGAGCATCCGGGAGTTTTTTCGAGCTTCTGGAAAGTTCCCTGAACTTCTGGGAAATTTTCTGAATTTCTGGGACGTTCTCTGAACGTCTGAGATGTTTGCTGACCTTTTGGAAAGTTTCCTGATCTTTGGGGGAGTTCCATGATCTTTGTGAGCATTTCCTGAAGTTCTGAGAAGTTTTTTTGAATTCATGAGAAACCCTGAACTTCAAGGAAGTTTCTTGAACTCCTACATGTTCGCTGAACTTCTAAGAAGTTCTGTATATGTCTAGCAAGTTTCATGAAATTCTAAGAAGTTCACTAAACCTCTAGGAAGATCCGCAAACTGTTGAAAAGCTTCATGAATTTCTTGACTGTTCTCTATTGGAAGTTCTCTAATTTTCTGGAAAGTTCCTTGAATTTTTGGGAAGTTCCCTGAACATCTTGAGTAGTTCTATGAACTTCTGAAAAATACCCAAAATAATCTGATAAGTTTTCTAAACTTCTGGAAGCCCTCTGAATTTCTGGATAGTTACCTGAACTTCTGTGAAGAACCCTTTACTTTTGGAAACTTCCCTGAACTCGTGGTAAGCTCCTTGAATTTGTGGACAATTCCCTGAATTTCTAGGAAACAATCTGAATTTCAGGAAAGTTGTCTGAACTTCTAGGAAGAACCCTTAATTTCTGGAAAGTTTCCTGATTTTATGGTATGTTCCTTTGACATCAGGGAGAATAGCTAAACCTCGGGAAAGTCTAAGTCAAATCTAAAAAGTATACCGAGCTTCTGATAAGTTCCCTGAGTTTCTAAGTGCACTGAATTTACAAGATTTTTTTCGAACTTTTGGGAGATAATTTTTGTCCATCAGTTTCTTAACCTTTTCCGATATTGTGGGCGTAAATACTGCGGGCCGTAAGTCTTAAGGACAGATTTGCAAAAAAATCCTCAGGGTCACCAACCCCCAAGTTTTCGTCGAGAGAACTAGCTGAGGACATACGCCAACATCCGTTAAGCTGTAGTGCACCTATGTAACACTAAGGCCAACATATCCAGCTGCATCGCAACAGCTGGAAAAAGTCATCAGTTGACTCTAGTTGTCGCATAATGTCTAGGATCATATCCCTTGGCATGTTGAAACGTCGCAGAAAGTGCTTCTTGTCATAGGTTGGCGTGGCTCTATCTATCACTATCAGCACTATCTAATATCGTTTAAATGAGATGCATGCATTCACACACTCACCACCACTCAAACCAATCCATGGTAAAAAGTTTGCGAAAAATCTTCGGTCTCTGAAAAAACAAAACTTCTGATCTCTGGATATTGTAAGATTGACAAGATGATAGGTGTTGGTGGGTTTAACAACAAGAAATACTACACCGGTGCGGGGAACGCAAAGTTGGTCTGTTTTAGCTGGTTCTTTTTAAGTTTGCTGATGCAAATCAACTATAAAGATGTTAAAATAGACCACCGCTGAAGATGCTCTAAGCGGTACGTTTTGAACAGGCTGAACAATGAGATCGGTGGACCGAGTAAATGACAAAAACGCTACTCAAATCATTTGAAAAAGGTGTGAGTATGGTTCCTTCCATATGACTTTTGAAATTCCCGCCTTTTCCCCGCATATTTTGGATTCCCGCATTTTTCCCGCATTTCCCGATTTTCCCGAGTCTGTGGCTACCCTGCACTCATTCATCGAAAACGATATACAAGCAATTTCACCTCGTGAGTTATTGAAATAAATATATATTGCAGGAAATTTCAATTCTTCCTACGAATACACATGTCTACGGACACAATACGGATACACAATTTAGTGGTAATCTTTAGACTAGATTTTGATTTTCATTTTCTTACATATATATTCAAAAAGATTTACCAATACAAGAACAATGAAATCATTGAATTCGAAAAATAATTACGCTGTTCGATTAAGTGTGTAGCGCACCGGCTTGGATGTCTAACTACCTTCAATCGAGTATTCCAATCTTATCAACTATGATGCGGCGATGGTCAGCTATCTTTATTTCCGAAAAATCATTTTATTACTTCCATCAACAGCAAGCCGGAATTACTGTCCCCTAATTCTATATAATAGCCACATCACTCGGACCGGCTTGATTACTAGACATTTGTGCAGCCCGGAGGAATCAATAGCACAGGAAATGAAGTCAGCAGTAGTAGCCGCCGCAGTGGTTTTTGTGGTGTTTCTGAGTCTTGAAACGTCTCTGGCTCAGATCATCAACATTGGCCAATGTTCCCAAGATGTGGAAGTAGTGCAGAATTTCGATGTGGCAGCCTATCTAGGACAATGGTATGAAATTTCCCGCTACGAGCAAACCTTCCAACGCAACGGCGAGTGCACCCAAGCGCACTACTCTTTGAACGAGGACGGATCCGTTCGGGTGTTGAATCGCCAACTGGTACCACCCAGCGGACAGTTTGAACAGGACATCGGAAGGGCTATACTTTCGTTTCCCGACGAGGATCCTCTGCAGGCCAAGCTGAACGTTAGCTTCGGTGGAATGCGTAAGTTATTGTTTTAGGCTTTATTGGGTAAGTGATTTCCTGAATATGCGACTTTTCCCACAGCTCCAATCGCATCCAACTATTGGGTTTTGGACACGGACTACACTGGATTCTCATTCGTGTTTAGCTGCTTCACCGTCAGCGAAAATATTAAAGGAGGTGAGGAATGTTGGTAGTTTAAATTAAGATATTCAGAAATCATCTTTTAAATCCCATTAGAAAACTACTGGTTACTATCGAGAACCACTGAATATCCGGAAAATGCGCAGGCACGTATTGAAGAACTTACCGAGAGATACCTGAACCGGCGTCATATCAGAGTTACCAAGCATGATCTTTTCTAGTAAGTGCCGCTTGTTTTTCATGGCGAAACCAATTGAAAATTAATGCGAATTAACTCTTTTGCTCCACAGTTGTGTCAACGAGGAAACACCGGAATCTACAGTACCAACGGAAACGACGGAAGGTTCCGAAACAACGGACGCAGTGGAAACAGGAGAAAGCCCAAAATCACATGCCAAAGCCGAAGATTTGAGAAGCAAACGGGTTCACCTTTAAGCACTGCTAAGAAAAACGTACCAAGTATTGAGCAATGATCAATAAATGTATCTTGACCGAAAAACCTCCAGCAAACCTTCATTATCCTGCACAGCGCATACCGATAATCAGCGCGACACCCCTTGCTCCCGTGTAATGTCCTCCCATTGCAATTCTTTCCAGGACTGATACCGCAATTATCGAGTTCGTGACTGCGGCACCAATTTCAACTTTATCTAACACATACATATACGACTGCATTCACGAGAAGGAAAAAAACCTCTTGTATTCGACGGTCGACCGAACTCACAGTGAGAAAAACCCGAACGAAACCTTCTACTGAAGTCATTGAACACTTTCTTTGGAATAACCACCGCCAAAGTGAATCGAGCCCATTGTTCCGAGGCCACGTTCAGCAGGCCCCGCGGAGAAGTTCCCGTTGATGACACTGAGCGAAAGGACGAAAATTACCCAAACCGAGTCGAACGCTAGAGTTTGGCAATTTGCAATGCCACACATTTGCTCGGTATGACTTGGGTGGGAAATTAAATTTTCATTAAACTCTACTGTTTGTGGGTGCGGCGAAGAAAAGGCGGCTTTTCCAGCAGGAGGTGATTTCATGTGGATTTTACGATTGGCGGAGCACTTACTCGGCACTGGGTTTATGCTTATGGCAGACGCGATGTGGATGTGTGTGTGTATGAGTGTGTGTGGTGTTCTGAACGTGAGGTAACAAATAAGATTCGTTTTTGATGGCACCTTGAACGGCGATGATTACGACTGTCTGCTGGGTGGATTCCGTGTGCCAGAGGAGATGAGTATTTAAATATACATAAAACTTTGCTAAACTTGACGCTTAATGGCATTTGCTGGAAATGACATTCGGGATTTACTGGATTATATTTGCTTAAGAAAAAGTTCTCAGACGTACTCTTCCCGCCTGGGGGTGGGAATGAGTTTGGTGTCGAAAAGTTCCTAACATATATTATCCATTTTTGTTCTTAGTCGACAAAGTCAAGAAAACACATGCGTGTTGAACATGGGTTGAAGGTTCATGAAATTTGGTATATTCCAATATGGCTTGGAATCTATTTGCCACAGTAACAGAACATATAGATTGTATACGGTGATCACTAAGTTCGAATACAAATTTTCATAATTGTGTAGATATACACCATGTACATATTCTATACTAGTAGAAGAGTCAACTTTAGCTCCATGTATACATTTACGGGTGTTCGTAGTGACTGATTCCACGCCAAATCGGTCGGTCACCAAACTCAACTATCTTCGATTTTGATGAAACTTGGTACACGTCTTCGGTATGTTGAAAAAAAATCCACTGGTGTTAAGATTATTTGGATTCAAGAGTAACTTTTGAGATGGGTGTATGTTTTTTTCCAACATTTTACTTGAAAAATCGTAGTTCAAAACCATTACATTTAGAGAAAAACTTTATATCGGGGAGTTGTAGAGAACTAAAAAGGCTTTGTAAAAAAATGTACACTGAAAAAAAAATTTTTTTCATAAAGAAAAATCGAAAATAAATACTAAAAATCAAATATAAAAAAACATATTTTTAATATTTTTCAAATTTGTTTTGTGGAAATTTGAGAAAAAAAGACACGTTTTGAAAAAACTCTAGGATGGACGCTCTTATAATAAAAAAGTTTTCCGAAGAGCGAACTTTGGTGCATATTTCAAATTTTGGTTATTCATTATTATAAATGAAAATTAATTATACAATATGATTTTGGAGATCATTAAAAACAATAATGATGATAATGATAAATCACCTGAACGCAACCGTTTTCGAGATTTTTCGGATTTTATTTCAATAGAATGAAAAACCTCAGAAAATTCGCTCTTTTCTTAAGTTAATCGAGATTTCCACCAGAAATGATAAATTTTCCAAGATCTTCATATTATAACGTTCACATTACTCTAATGTCCTCTTTTCTTTTGATATCAGGATGATAAGAAGACTCATTTGAAAAGAACAAGATAAATAGCACTATTGTTTTAATATTGCAATCAATATATTTATAATTGTTTTATGGCTGTATCGGTCGGGCCGCTCAGAGAATGAAGGGAGCGAATTTGCTAAAGCGATGAAAGTAACAGCGAGATAGATGTCGCAGGGGCGACAAGTGTGAAATGGACAGATGATGAAATTATGCGGAGGGTCATATAGAAGAAGCATATTAATCGAACTGCTGACTATTTTGCCAAGCTCC
Organism: Aedes japonicus; assembly: GCA_034211315.2. Classification (NCBI taxonomy): domain Eukaryota; kingdom Metazoa; phylum Arthropoda; class Insecta; order Diptera; family Culicidae; genus Aedes; species Aedes japonicus. The sequence goes on from JASCZW010008056.1 coordinate 51,759, forward strand.
AACGATGTTAGAGGTCGGGTGTAGTGTGTGAAAACTACACTCCGAACAGTTCGGTGATGTAGCGATGAAAGTAACACATATTGTTTAAGGTAGGTAGACAAATAGCAGCTATAACGTATGTCAGGTATATCTTCTCATAAAAAACAGCTAATGTACGCTGCCTGTAAACTACCAGAGATGTTTTATACCTGCATTTCCAAAGGTACCACAGCCAATATATATGCTCATACATAGTCGCATTCATCAGTAAAATCTATCTGAGTGAACTGAAAATGGAGTTTAACATGAAGAAGTGTTGTATGCCGTTTCCCACTAAACGGTGCTCAAAAAACCTTCGTAAATTAACCGAACAAAATGTCAAAAACTCAAGTTTATGGGCAAAACACATTTGGACACTTCTTTGATGATTTGTGATAATTGTCGTTTGCATTTAAATAGAACGGAACAATCCCATGCTGCAATTTCGGAGCCTAGTGAGAAACCATCAATTACTAACATTATGGATCCACAACCATCTACATCACGGCAAGTAGACTTGTATGGTCTCGAGGAAACGCCATCGGCAATATCATTAATGTCAGTGCCATCTGATAGCAGTGTGCAAGATTATTCAAGGCGCCATAATATTGAGCTATTTAACAAGGGCGTAGCTGGAATCAACGTTTCGCCAATATCGGCTAAAAGTTCCTGAACGTAAATTATGCCCGCAAAAAGTTCAAAGATGTTTCAAACGGCATTCGGACACACATATTTGGGGATCAAGCGGAGGAGGATGACCTGGAACAATTGAAAGTGAAAGCAGCCGAATATGACGAAATAATCGCGCAGCTAAAGGACCGGTATGCTGATCCAGAAACTTCGAGGGACGATCAAGTAAGGATACTTTCGGTTTTACCACAATCTTGGACAAATCAAAGAGTAATGGCAGAATTTGGAATAACAAACAAGTACATCGTATCACAAGCTAAATTCCTTGCAAAGCACGAAGGTGTTTTAGCTGCCCCTAACGAAAAGCTGGGACACGGTCTGAACCTGAAATAAAAACCAAATTTTGCAATTTTACGACAGTGATGAGATTACACGAGCAACCCCTGGTATGAACGACTACGTTTCAGTGAGGAGTGAAGGTAAGAGGGTTCATATTCAAAAGCGCCTTTTAGTTTGTTCATTAAGAGAAGCTTTCATTAAATTTCAAGAGATGCATCAAAATGCTGTTGGGTTTAGTTTCTTTGTAGCACTAAGACCAAAGCATTGCAAATTACTTGGCAGCACAGGTTCTCATAACATTTGTGTTTGCACCATTCATGAGAACATTAACTTGATGCTTCATGGTCTTAGAAAATATTCATTCGAGAATGATTATAAATTGTGTTTTGAAGAAATATTATGTAGCTCATCAACTAGAACTAAAAAATGTTACCTCCGTGAATGCGAACGATGTCCAGGCTTTTCAGATTTTGAGAGTAGTTTAACAGACAAATTAGAAAAACGTGGTTTAGTTGAAATATCTTTGAGCAATGGATTTCAACTGATAGATGTAGTTTAGAGACACTTGTTAAACCAATTGATGAATTTATTGCTTATTTTTGTGAAAAGTTGGAACAATTAGTATCCCACGATTTTGTCAAATCTCAGCAGTCTAGTTTCTTGAGAGATTATAAAAGTTGTCTTAAAGACGGCGAAGTAATAATAATTTGTGATTTTTCTGAAAATTATTCATTTGTTTTTCAAGATGCTGTTCAAAGTAGTTATTGGAGTAATGAGCAAGCCACTATTCACCCTTTGTCATTTATTACACGGAATCTGGAATACTTAAAATATCAGTTTCATTGTTATCTCAGAAGTGTTGAAACATGATACGATTGCGGTGCAGGTGTTTATTTCAAAACTAATAAGCTTTTTGCAAACAAAAATTAAAGTAAAGAAAGCTACGTTTATGTCTGACGGGGCAGCATCCCAATATAAAAATAGGAAGAACTTTGCAAGCCTTTGTAAGTTTAAAAAGAAATACAATATTGATGCTGAATGGCATTTTTTCGCAACATCCCACGGTAAGGGACCTTGCGATGCAATTGGTGGTACATTAAAACGAATGGCAAGATATGCAAGCCTTGCTGTACAACATGAACACCCTATAAAAAGTGCATTAGAGTTATTCGAATGGGCGAACCAAAAAAGTGATGATTGTTTAACAAAAATGTCGTTTTGTTATGTATCACATGAAGAGTATGAACAGGGGGTAGCAGAATGGAATGAAATTTACCGACAGACTAAAACGATTGCAGGTACACAAAAGTACCACTCATTCGTTCCAATTTCAGAAAACGAAGTTTTTGTAAAACTGTTTTCGAATGACGAAGAAGGCAGGATTCATAATATATATAAAAGCAATCAATAGTTTATATAATGTTTATGTAATATTATCAATGACCGAGACTAATAAATGGTATATATAAATATAAATCCAACCATAATTCATTATTTTTGTCTTATAACTTTAAGTGAAGCTTTTTCAATCGACGAGCTGTTAAGAGTAAGTAAGAGGCACATACATGTGTTTTAAAAAGGCTAAAAACACAAGAGAAACAATCGTTAGCTATTGTTGTTTTAATATCACGAGTAATTTATGAAAAGGGCGTATTTTTTGAGGTTTTGAAATTTTATTGAAAGAAAATCAGAAATATCTTGAAAACGGTTGCGTTTACGTGGTTTATCATTATAATCATTATTGTTTGTAATGATCTCCAAAACCATATTGTAACATCAAAATTTATTTATAAGAATGAATAACCAAAATTTGAAATATACACCAAAGTTCGCTATTTGAAAACTTTTTATTATAAGAGCGTCCATCCTAGAGTTTTTTTAAAACGTGTCTTTTTCCTCAAATTTCCATATAACAAATTAAAAAATATTAAAAATATGTTTTTTTAGATATTTTATTTTTAGTAATTATTTTTGATTTTTTCTTGATGAAAAAAAATTTTTTTTCTGTGTATATTTTTTTAAGAAAGGCTTTTTAGTTCCCTACAATTCCTTATATAAAGTTTTTCTCTAAATGTAATGGTTTTTGAACTACGATTTTTCAAGTAAAATGTTGGAAAAACACATACGCCCATCTCAAAAGTTACTCTTGAACCCAAATTATCTTAACACCAGTGGAATTTTTTTTCCAACGTACCGAACTCATGTGCCAAGTTTCATCCAAATCAATGATGATCGGGTATGATTTTTGGGATTTCCGGCACATTCTGGATGGAATCCCTCTAGTGTTGATTGTCAACCATCACGGATTTTTACCAAATTTTGAAGAATGTTTCATTTTGCGATAATATGTAAAAATCTTTTTTTTTTGTGTCGATTGGACTACCCCTCAATTAATGGGACCTCCTCTTTTTTTAAGTTTATATTTCCGTAACTATTGATGATGATGATGATGATGATGATGATGATGATGATGATGATGATGATGATGATGATGGTGCGATACTACCATCTATTGTAACACTAGCTGAACCCGGTGCGTGCGATGCTACGCTTGCAACTAAATGAAGGAGAGTTCAACAGAACTGGTACGTTTATGGTTTTTTTCGAAATGAGTTTTTTTTTCTTGACTAAGCAGGGTTCAAACTTCATCAAAACATGCTTTATCCGAGAAACACACGTTTTGTGTTTTAAGCAAGCTGTTGTATGGGAGCCCTCCTTCCAGAGGGGTGGTTTCTCAAACCACCGATACGAGATTCACGCTTTCAAAACCCCTACATTCCAAATGTGGTTACCATTTGCTTGATTAGTTCTCGAACCATCGCACTGGGCCTCATCGACTGTAATAAAAATTGAGTTTTAATTTGTTTGAAGCCCCCCCCCTTCAGAAAGTGGGAGGGGTCTCAGAACCACCGTAGAAACATTCCTGCCTTCAAAACCCCCCCCACATGTCAAATTTGATTCAGATTTGCTTGATAGTTCTCGGGCGTATGAAGAAATCTGTGTCTCATTTGTATGAGAGCGCCCTCTTCCTGAGAGTATAGGGGTCAACAATCAACTACAGAACCTTCCCCAGCCCCAAAACCCCTTCCAGGAATTATTACTACTGTTGGTCGGTTCTGAAACTTCTCGAGTC
>JASCZW010008057.1:0-55864 GCA_034211315.2 Aedes japonicus
TCGAAGACGTGTGGTTTAAGCGCCACCCAGAGGGGAGACAACGACGCCCAATTTTATTTTTACCGGTTGAGATTCTCCTGAGGGCAAGTCCATTTAAAAAAAGAATTCGGATCAGACCAATTGGTTTGAAACTTGAACCCACCAAACGAAAGGCCACTAACACGGGTGATGAGTCACTCAAGGAACAGTGCTAAGGAAAAACAAACAAACATTACTAAATGAAATTGATACAAAAGAGAACAAATGATGTAAGCAGCTCAGAGGAAAAATCCAAAAAATCGCTAGACAGAGCACTCCTGACAAAATATTGATGAAGAAAGAAAAAATCTCTACATATAATTCTAGGTTAAACCTAAACACCTAGCAAAAGTAAACTCATATATACAAAAAAAAAAAAGTGGAAGAAGAATATATATTTTCGAAAACCGAGAAAAAGAGGTTTATAAATATAGACATGACATGCTAGAAGACATAAACGAAGAGAAAAATGTGATCAAAATGAGGGAGATAGTTAAATGTATATCAGTTAAATTCAAGACTAAAAATAACTCCAAAATCATTACAAACACCGAACAAACAAATCATTTTTTGGAAATCTATATTTAAAAACTAATGAAGGCAACAATTTTTCTAATTTTAAAGTAGACGAAAAAAGATTCTGTGATAAATTGACCAACACTACGAAACAGGGATTGAAACAGTTAAACAGAAAATACCCTTTAGCAGCTGGTCAAAACATGACTGGCCTAATTTCTTCCTTTAAAAGAATCAAACCGAAATTGCCTATTGATGAAATCCTGAATTATTGTCAAATTTTGGAAAATTTAAACATGGTACCAGAAACAATAGGCCTAGTATTTGAATTACACCTATATTAAAACCATCCCAGGCAAATCGAATCGGTAAATCATGATTGAGTCATTGCACTGAATTGATATTAATGCCGAAAAATCATGAAACTGTAGTTAAAATCGATTGAATATCTTATGTCTGAAAAAAATTAAATATATTGTCATTTAGTTTTGAATGAAGTTTAATCATCAATAGTCTGTATCATCTACATGATTTCAACAATGTAACCGAAGCTAACACCGCAATAAATCAACAGTGAACCACTATAATTCTGGATCTTACCAAAGCATTTGACTCAGTGGATATAAAAATACTACTGAAACAGCTGGAATAAACACAGCAGCAACAAACAAAATTTCACGATGGCTTCCCGATCAGGAACAAATAACTTGATAACTTCCCGTGCAGGACCGAATATCAGCATAACAGGGCCTGAGGTCAGGAGCTTTCTTCAGATAGGATAGAGGTAAAATACCTGAAGATATAATTCATACTAGGGATTGAATTCCCGCCATACGTGTTGAGCTGCGAACACTATGTTGAGGTAAGAGGACACCAGTAATAAGTACCTCTCAGGTATTCCTCAGGCATCCAAAATAACAAGCTCTGGCAGTCTGAGAGACAGCTTTGCTTGCACCTTAGTGTATTTTACCTCTCAATCTGTGCTCAGCACAGAAGGCCAGTTATTACGATCAGGGTCAGGTATTCATAGCAGCTAGCCCTTCCTGCTCGGGCTGCACATTGCACCCTGTATGCAGGAGACAACGACAGATGAATTTCACTCCTAATTTTGATCCTGATAACCAGGCCCTTGGTATTATAGAGCTCTGATTAAGAGGTAAAATTGTCCTTTGTTAATTGCATGTGCCCATGGTTTTTTTCATAAGGCCAACCCACTGAGAGATTTCTCCCGAGCTTACTTCCTTCATTCATTACAGCGCCGTTCTAAAACTATCGAGGGATTCTTTTAGTATAGATCTGAAACACAACAGTGCTAGCTAGCATACTCTACAAATATTAGTATCAAAAACGTAAAGGTGTCATTGGTTTATGAATGAAAGAGAAGTGAGCTCCCGGAGAGATCTCTCAATTGCAGATTCGCTCCTCAGGAAAAAACCCCTAGAAATATCTTCCCCGAAGAAATTCAAAACATGGTATTTCTGATACCTGGAAAGACTCCTGAGAGGGACTCATTTCTGGTAGCTGTTCCTACCTTAATTCTGGTATTCGAACAACATTGTGAGAACGAGTTTAGGGAATTGTCCTCAGGTATTTTACTTCCTAATCTGACTCAAATACCAAGGCCAGTTATCAAGTTATTCGTTCCTGCTCGGATATTGAAGAGCTGAGATAAAGAGGTAAAATACACAAATTGAGGTAAGACAATGCCAAAATAATACTTATCAGGTATTCCAAGGTATCGTTAATAATGTGTTTTGTTATTCGAGATATTTTCTGCTTGTAGTTCTGCTATTTTTCTTTTAGGTATTTTACCTTTTGTTATTAATCGTGTTCACTTTAATACCGAGGTCAGTTATCACGACTAAATGAAGTTATCAATATGTTATTTTCCTGCTCGGATTGTTGGACCATCTATATATATATAAATGAAGGTCCGTTCGTGACAGCATAACTCACGAACGACACGATGAATTACTTGATTTCTTCATTTGATTTGTCTTGAATCCCAACAGTTTTTAAAATAAAAAATGTACGAAATTTGTTCGGAAAAGTAAAAAAATCATTAAATTAAATTTTCACTTTGTATGGGTAAATATCATAATAGAAAACAAATACATTCATCCATCGAGTTGAAGGAGAAACCGTTGGAAAATTCTTATAATGGCGTCTTAATTAACAAAAAAGACGAGAGAGGAGTGAATTCCTCTATTGCTATTTAGACTTTTTGAAAATATATGAAAACGGGATAATATCACTATCATATTATGCAGTTTTTTTTGGTGTTTAGAATCACCAGCAGGAGATACCGTTCACTTTAATTTTGTCATTAACGCGTTTAAATAATCACTTTGCTGCTTTTAACGAGAGACATGATTCTACGTGAATTCTAGAGTTACTCAGTTGTTTTTATGATTTTTTTCAGCGCACTCATTCCCGCGCAAAAAGCACCACACCCAAGTAACATTGCCAAACCATCCAGCTTTACTTCATGCTACTAAAGTTTTCTGAAAGCCACCAGAAATCAATTCGGTTTTATTATGGCAGCAGGTGCTAATAGGTTTCAAATTTTAGTCAGGTTTATAAGAACCCAAGCCACAGCTTCTTTAAAATGGTTCAAAACTTTGATTTTAAAATTCTTTTATCCTACATCAAAGTCTAGATTTTGACTTTGTAAAATCAAAATGTTGCTTGAATACCGTTTTAGGACTCATTCTGCTATTATTTATAATGGTCAGTTGAAAATCATTTTACAACCATTTTTGCCTCCAGTAACAGACAAACGGCTAATTATATTTTGAAAGCTACCAAGCGACCAGATAATGAGCAGAACTGCTGTTATGATAAATTGGCTCATTGGCAAAACTGTGATTTCTTGCAATCGCCATATTAAATGTATGAAATAATTGAAATGTGGAAAAATTAAATACACCTGTTCTTAAACTGCTCATACAATTGAACTACAGATTCGAGGCAAATTTCGGTATTCGTTCAGATAACCTTATTGAATTCCATCAATTTTTCAGAGTTTCTTGATTTTAATTTATCGAAGATACTTTTAAATTTGTTTTTGTTGTTGTAAACTTGCATAATTTAGGCGCATTAATTTTCAGCTCTTATCATGCCACAGTTCACCATAAAGCCACTGTGCATATGGATTGAGCATGATATGCTATACAATAAAACTCACTTGTTTTATAGACATATTTCTCAAACATATTCTCCCGCAACACTTGGTTTATTTTCAGCTATTATTGACATATAAATTAACCAGAAGAGCAGAGAATCGAAAATCAAAGCAGAACAACAAAAACCAACCACGATAATGCTGAAGTTTTGGACAGCTGTGGCCATTCGGCATTATCTTTCATAATAACATCTTTCACTAGAACATTTTCAAAATCTTTATGGTCTTGGAAAGGTTTTTATTAATTTGTTTCCACAACCGTCTCCAGGAGCGGGCCACTTTGTACACATTTCGGCTTTAAAGATGCATAGAGAGTGTTGAAGTGGACAAAGACAGTTTGGAATGTAGTTTCATCAACAAAGCCGGGAGGAGTGCTATACGGCTGGAAATAGAACTGAAATGTTACTTGGGCAGTGTAAACGTGTAGGTTCACGTATAAATTGGAACGTTTGTATTGGTGATATCTCGCAGCGAGATGTAAATAGGAGTGAAGTTCGATGGAGAATGAGAGTATTAGTTTTTGTATTTCCTATGCTGAACTGACAGGTGGTATAATAACATTTTTGTTTATATTGGTATCTGTTTACTGTGTGATTAATAGTGCATCAAGAAGGTAGAAACGAACATATTACTTCAGAAATTTAGGAAGAAACTAATTATGTTGAGAATTTCAACCTCAATTAGTGATTGATGGGTGCAATGCCTCCTACTAGACAAAGTATGATTGGTGCATAGCAGCCGCACTGGAGCTGTTAGCGCAGCAAAATCTTGAATGAGACGTTCAGCATGCAACTCAAAATGACTTGGATCGACAACGAAATGGCACGGGCTTCGACCGCATGTTGGATCAAGAAGAGAGCGGGTCGAAAGTACAAGCCGACAGAGTTTGAAAGAGGCGTAATCCGGGAAGTAATCAGAAAGATCTGGTGACAATCGTTGCCAAAAATAACATCACTAAACGACCTACTGTACAGCAAACCTACATTCTGCAAAATCTTTCCAACGTGCTGCATTTCAATATGGACCCTTTGGCTAATTTCGAGTGCGGATATCAGTCGCCATTGAATCAATGAGTGAAGTTTGTTCTCATTTGTAATGCATTGGCGGCTCCCAAATGAAAGTCACCAAATGAATTGTGCTGTGCAAGTGGCAAAGTTAAGCAACGCCACTAAATCCACCACCAGAGCGTTTGCGCTCATTAGTGTCTGGATCAGGAAGTGATTCTAAACATATTCTGCAGAACATCCAGAGTTATAATGGTTGTTTTAATAAGAGAACAGTTCATGCCGACACCTATGGTAACATCTGCAATGTTCTATAAGTTTTCTTGGAGATTAAACCTCACCTTACAGGAAAGCATTTTGATAAAATCATCACATAACAGTAAGAAATTAACTCTAATTAAAGTGTGAACTAAAACTTACTTATGGCTTTTTCATTTATAACTCCTGCCTCCAGTTCTTCCATAACAAGGTAATTTAATTATGGGCAGGACAACGTCTGCCGGGCCAGCTAGTACTTCTGCTCTAAAAGTACAATAATTTGCAGACACAAACCCAGGACAACTAACAAAAATCCGATTAAAAGTCCTTCAACATGGCTGCCCCTCTATCTACCATTACTTTTTAATTTATACACCAGTTCTTTGCACGAAATTAATACAGAAAAAATAATGTAAGAACAATTTGCTGATGATTTTGCAATCACAATAGGCGGTAAAACTATACAAGAAGTGCAAATTACGGCCAATATAACACTGGAAAAAATACAAAAGAAAGATTAAAATAAATTAAGATAGAGGTAAACGGTAATAAATCGGCTGTAATTCTATTGACTCCAAAAATAGAAAAAAAATAATGTAGTTATTGGTGTGAATAGCATAAACCAATAAATCAACACAGATATTAGGTTATGTAATTGATAAAAAACTATCACATATGCCAGAAATAATACTTAAAAAAACGGAGCAGTTTACGAAGTTTTACGCTCTCAACAAGATTATGGGTTGACAATTTACGGTGGAATGGCAAAAGCCAATCTTTAAAAACTCAATTCAACATACAATGCGGAATTAGAAAATGCTTAAGACTGTTATAAATACGCATATTAACGTTCTCTATGTAGAGGCAGGAGAAATGCCAATCAAGAGATAGAGCAAGTTGGTTAGCTTACAAAGAAACTCTAAAAACTGTTGTGTTTAATAAACCTTTAATTAGAATTAAGATCTTAGATATGCCTTAAAAAAGACTTTCTTGGAAAAAATCACATTAGAAAACAAATAATAATGTGCAAAAGAATTGCACAATTATTTCTAATGAAACCAAACGGATATAGAACAAATAGACAAACAACAATAGTAACAGAAATGCCAAATCTAAGTAAACCAAACATGAATGAATTCACTTTAAAATTTCAACAAATTAATTTATTCTAAAAACATACGAAAACTTCATCAAAGTATTCATAGATGGATAAAAAACAAAAATGGCGTATCGGTATTAATATAGAGAACATTGAATCCAATTAGTTGCAAAGTTAACAACGAACTTTCGATAATTAATGTTGAACTTACAGCGATTAATTCAGCAATTGATATAATAACACACTATCAGAAAGTCATTTTGTTTTGTGATCAGGTTCAACATCGGGCATTAAAAAAAAAATATTTAAAATAACTATTTATTACAAGAACTCCTTAGCGAACTCAAAAGCTCATCTAAACAAAAATCCCATCAATGCACTATGGTCCAGATCACGAATTTACGAGGAAACATGCTCCCAGCGCCTACACTTGAAACTTTACAGCAAAGTAATGTTCTACAATATGGTTTGTATCATCAAGGCCCATTTTTTGATGTTGATTAAAATTAGGTGGTCCCATTTTCACGGATATACAAAAACTAACTTTTATATTTGCAGAAATAGACGTTTACATTCTTTCAAAATTAGCAGCGCAAAAATTTCATGGAATTTTTATAAAAAAAATTTTTTTGTACCTAAAAATTGACCGATTTAGAGCAATTTTTCTCATAACTGAGGGTTACATAAAAATTGATTTTTTCCCTTACTTTTTTATTTCAATTCCCACCGTAAAGTTGTGTTTGTACGAGTTTTAGAACTTTTAGACGCGTACATTGGTATACAAATTTCTGCCAAGCTAGCTTCAATAAATCAATAGTTATTGAAGTTTTTTAAAAAAATACGCCCTTTTTAAATGTTGGTTTTCATGATTTGGGCAAATACAAAAAAAATTTAAGACGTTATTTGAAGGACAATTTATATTGTTCAACATATGTAAAAACTAGAGATACTTTATTTCGTATTCTTGAGAAAATTACATTTGAATCTGGAATGGTTTAAGAAGAAAACATCAATTACTATTGATTGGTTAAAGTTAATAGCAAAGTTAATATATCAAAATACGCGCCTTTAAAAGTTCTACAACTCGTCAGAAAACAACTTAATGATGAAAATTTAAATAAAAAGTAAGGACAGAAAAACTTTTTTTTATGGCTCACCCTAAGTTGACGAGGGAAAAGTTGCTCTAAATCGGTCATCACGAACAAAGAACGAAACGAAAGAAAAACTTTACTAACGAAACTTACTAACGACAAAACTGCGGTGAATGTGAGGCAGAAGGATGTAGTCCGTCAGTCGTCAGTTGTAGACTCGCTACTAAAGGGTGAATAGCGAAGAAGAAGAAAGAAGAAAAGAAGAAGAAGATAAGAGTTAAATTCAGTGTGCTATAAGTTTCATTGGAATAAAACAGCTTCATTAGTTATTGGGTTTCAAGGGCTACAATTATGACAATAATTGATGGAAAAGTAACGCTTCCAATAATTCCATAAGTTGCGATGGAAATCAGTAACAGTATTGATTCATTTTAGATGAAAAACGAAAGAATTTCAGCAATTCGGAAAGATAGGTCGGAAACCAGAAGTGAATCTTGTTTTCAATATGTCATACCCTATCTCAATGAATGTAGTAATTAAATTACAGGCTACACTCAGTAGGATGAAAAATTTACCAAAAACCACACCCAATGCCGAGTTCTACCACATCCCCCCCTACCTTCCATTTCATCATAGCATCCGCGAGAAAAGAACTCCCCATCTCAGAAGGATTCACATCAAAAGTCCCACCTCTCGTAGACTCAAATCCATTCCGACGTACTTCAACCTGATCGTGATTGAATTAAAACATGTCGTTCAAGTTCCTTTACGTCTCTCGACGAACGAAATCACTTTGTTTCCACTTCTATTTGTGCTTGATGGCGGGTGCTTCAAAATCACAAGCAAAGCATATAGGAAACTACATTTCGTCAAACATAATTCCTGGGTGGTTTGGTCGGTTGGTCTTTCGGTTTGGGTTTTTTTTGTATGTTGGCTTCCACGAAGTGAGATCAGTGCCGTTGATATGTTCCAGATTCGAGCTTGAAGTCAGCCCTCCTCCTCTCATCACCGCCCTCCCCAGAGTCGGGCATTCACCAAGAAACAAGAATCGATAGTATCTGTGAGCAAGGTAGTAAAGTGGAAGATGCGAAGTGGATGATGAGGGGAGTGAGTTGAGGGGGGATTTCATTGTACGCATGGATTGAAAAGCTTGAATAAGGTGAAAGGTGTAGGTTGGCTTTTCACGATTCGGAGCCGCTCGTCAGGCCCGGTGCTTGGAGTGGAAAATGAAATGAGTTGGATTGTCAAGGAGATCGATATTGATTTCCACCGCGAGACCAACGGCTCGGTGGAAATTTCAGACAATGTAGCTACGACAGGGCCACAAGTTGTGATGCCTTCTCCTCTGGTTTCGGAACTCTCAGGGGTTCTTAATTTAATTAAAGCTACTAACAGAATAGCGATATAGGATGATGGTGTCGTATCTGTTTATTTTTCAAGGAATGTCACAACGATCTTCTTGAGAAACCGGCTAAAAATAACATACTCATTGTCAACTGAAAAGCCTCGCAGGTTTCTGCAATGTTGATGTTGATCTTAATTCAATAGTTATTATCGGAATAATTTGAATATGATAGCACTTGAATTCAGCTAACGATAGCTGGCTGGTAACATATTGGATCAAATGCAGGTGTTGTTCGTAAGGATGAAAGTTGATCAACGAGCGCCATCTGCTAAAGAATTTGAATCGATCTAAATCAACGCACTTCTTCGTCTATCAATCAAAGCATGCACTGACTTCAGGTGCTCGTAAGCATGCTCCATTGTTTTTTTATCTCGTAAAATTGGAAGAAAATAGTTAAATTATGGGACCAATTATAGAATTCGTTTTTTTGTTTTGATACAGGTTTGTCATGTGCTGTCCAAATGACCAGTGGAATACCGGAACAACTCCAGACACTTAGTTTTGTGATAAACGGGAAAAACTTTGCACACACGGAACCGTTTGCTTACATCATACTAGAACACTACGATTTCAATTGCAGCGAAAAACACGACGACCGATGGTGTCGCTATACAGTGAAAGACACGGTCATAACAAGCAACCGAATTACCCATAAGTTTTAAATATTTTAAAGTTCAAGAGCATGAGCGAAAAAACTGACAGCGATAGAAAAACACGTCCGCTTGTGCCCGAAGCTTACTTCGATCTCTGGTTGACAACTGAGACTCGAATCAACAGCAAAAGTCATGAGCTGTTGAAATAAACCTTAGAACTCAGATTTTTTTTCATAAGTACTTCTAAACGATAATACACTGAAATGATACATTTGCACGTGAGATTTGAAAATTTACCTTAAGATGAGAGGTTTTATGAAATCAGTCCTAGATTCCTAGAAGTACAGAAAATAATACCCACAATTTGGGGCACATCCTAGAAAGTTCAGAGGAGACTCCCAGAGCGTCGGGAAGAGACTCTTTTGAAATTAAAATACTGTCCAAGATCAGGACAGAAACTCCTCATGTATAGGAAGCACTTTTCAAGCAGGAATATCCCGAAAAAAAACAGGACCAAACATCTTCAGAAGCTCAAAATCATGCTTCCCAGAAGTTCAGGAAAGAATTTCGTTGAAAATCAGGAGAAGTTTGAAGAAGAGTAGCATCTATACTTAGAAACTTTTCAAGGTGCCTTAGTTCTCTTCAGGACCGCAAAATGCAGAGAAAATATTCCCTCGCTCTCAGGAAGAAACTATTATGGGAAGGCATTACCTAAATTTTTCTTAAATCAGAAACAAACTTCCACAAAGTTCAGGATGATACATCTTAGAACTCTCCCTGAGTTCCTGCCAGAAGTTTTGAAAGAACTTCGAGATTTTTGACAAAACTTCCCAATAGATTAGTTGAACAACTCAGAAGTGCTAGAAAGTTTTACCGAAATTCGAATGGGAATATATAAAATTTTCAAAATGAGGATTTAACAAATTTAAGGGATTTTTTTTAGAAATTCTGGAGAAGACTTTCCCAAAGATTTCGTAAAATTTTCCCCGTAGTTCAAGATGGGACTCCCGGGTGGAAAAAAAATCTCCGAGTTTCAGGAAGAAACTCACCAGAGAGGACACTACACATAAGTTCAAGCAGGAATTTCTCAAAAAATTCAGGAATTTGGGAGAGGACTTCCGAAAATTTCCGAAAGAAACTTCCCAACACTTTAGACGGAACTACCCCAAAGTGCTAGAAGTGCTCTGAAGTTTAGAATCGAACATTCCAGAATTTCAGAATGAGGTTTCCTCGGAGAATTTTCAGAAATTCAGGTAAATTACATTTTCCAGATATGTAGGGTATGGTTCCTAATTTTTCAAGAATGAATTTCTCAGAAATTCAGGAACAAACATTCAAAAAGTTCAGGAGAAAATTACTTATAAGATCAAGAAGAAACCTCCAACAAATTTAGGCAGATTTTCCAAGAAATTTTGGAGACAACTATCTCAAAGCTTGAAAGAAATTTTCTACGCAGTTCAGCTTGGTACTTGTCAGTGGTATATAAAGTTATTAAGTTCCCTGAGAAAAAAATTACCAAATGTTTTTGGAAGGATAGGTTAGGTTGTTAGATGTACATATTCGGGACCATCAGGAGTGACTGCCAAAAAGTTCTTGAGGAAACTTGTCAAACTTCTCAGAATTTTTGTATTTTACATTTTTCTGTAGAAGATCAGGAGAGAGATTTCCTGAAATCCAAGAGATAATCGCTAACGAACCCAAGAAAAACTCTGAACAAATATCATTCATATGCAACGATATTGGTTGCGCATGACACCCTATTAAAACATGCTAAACACACACAAACTTTTGTAGGAATAACAATTCCTTGGTTTCATCACACCTCGTTTGAGAGATTTGACCTGGATTCTGACCTCCATACCTCCATACTACAAAATTGTTCCTACAATGTTATGCGAGTACCAAATTAAGGCAAGACAATACCAAAATAGTACCTCTCAGGTATTCCTAGGTATCCAAAATAACAAGGTTTGTTATTCGAGAGATATTTTGCTTGCAACTCTTGGGTATTTTGTTAAGGTATTTTACCTCTTAATCTGAGCTACTTAATACCAAGGCCAGTTATCAAGATACAAATTAGGTATTCATATGTTTTTGTCTCATGCTCCACTAGCCCTGGAAGCTGCCGGAAGTCCGACTTGAAGTTAGTTTGGATGTACAGTTTCCGGACCCGTAACTCCGCGCCCGTATTTTGACAATCATCACGATTTGGAGTCTTCTGCACATTGTATTGATGCAGCCTCGGCTCTCCTGAACGAAAGATTTGGAGAGAATTAACTTTTTGGTCACATCCCTGGCCGAAGCATTGGAATTTCGCTCAAACGCATTCAGGATACGCTTGTGATCCGGATAACTAATAGAGCACCCATTCTGACCGAATTTCTCAGTAAGTTCGAGTGATCGAGATTTCGTATAAACGTTTAATCACATGACTCACTGTTGAGCTTGGACGATTCGAGTTATTTCACGTACCGATGAGAGCGTTGAGGATTTTCAGGTGCTTGCGCAAAATCATTCGTAACGTTGCTTTCCAGGTGACGTAATTTTTCCAATCATCCAAACGACTAGCGATCAAAACTACAACAAAAAATCATTCTAAGCAGTAGAGTTTTCCTTTGGCAGGTTTGATCACCTGTTATGATCGAATAACACGAGCACTTTGCTTTATCTGCGGTGTGTTGTGGTTGTATCCTCGGTGAAGGTACAAATCTCATGCACAAGCGTAACATTGGTGCAAAATGCCAAATCTGTCCATGAATGTCTTATGGTGCAATGTTCCCAAGTTCTTCCAGATAGCAAGTCCACAATAGATGGTGAGCTCATCTAATAATTTTCCGATCAATGTCCCTTGCCGCTGAGTTTTTTGGTCTTCATTTGGTTTCACGATTGGATTCACTTCAATTCCACCAAAAGCTCCATGCCGATTCAGTTGCAAGCTTCTCTTATGATCTTCATAACCATTCTTAAAACTCCGTGAGTGCCTTCTTTCTCTTTCCAACATTCGTACATATGCTCAAATATGAACGAGACTTTATGAATAAACGACTACGGATGTCAAGCTGAACAAAGCAATATGTCCCAAGTAACATTGGGAGATTCTCTTTCTTTTTTTAGCTTGATTGACTGCACGTACTCCGTGATTGATCAAAATCATTGCTGCAATTTAATAAATCAACCGAATGGGGCAGGGAGTAACCGGCCATTCTCACCGTACACGTTTCAGTGTTTCAATTTCCTTTAATAATCAATAACGAGCACTGGTCACGTCCGCGCAATCAACCATATCCAAACCTACACTCGCACGCCGAGCTACTTTGCACCATGCTAGCGCGTGCATTATCGTCGCCACTTAGACTCCGTGCTTCGCAGACTAACACCCAACACGTTGGGTACTAACAGCAATGACAGTGCTCGTCGTTTGGCTTCGGACACCGTCGCTCTGCATGCTTCGGCAAACACCACAGCCGAGTGTTTCCGATTGCAGAATACACGCGTAGTTTATTTATTTTCTTTTAACTGAGCCGTGCTTGTTAAATTCATTCAACGTGTCACGCAGCAGCCAAGAGAACAAACCAATAAGCCAATTATCAAATTTTTAGAATCATCCGATGAGCATTGCTCTATCCGTGGCAACCAGTGTCATACTGGGTGTATGTTGAAACTTTCTTGTGATCGTTGCCACTCGGCTCGTGTATTTCTCCAAAAATCAAACCCGGTGTCAAAGCTTTAACACGAGCAGGTGCACACTCGATAGTCGCGTGCATTACGTTGTGGGTTCATCTATAAAGCACGACACTAAAGTCTGCTGGATTACAGTCTCTTGGTGGTGTGTTTGCAGTCCAGTTCAGCTCTCGTGCAGAACGGTCTGGTGCTTTTACCAAGGCTGCTTGCAATCAGGTGGGAATAGGGAAGGAAAGTTAGCGTGACCTTTGCTGTTTAGGGACCGTGTTGTAAGTAACACTGAGAGATTCTCTTCGTCAGAGCTTTCTTTTTGCGTTCCTATGGCTATGTAAAACCATGTTCAAGTATTTTAATATAAAGTGTAATCGAATATCCCATGCGTCAAAAATACAGCAAATTGTTTAATAGACAAACTATGAACAAAAGAGAAAGTCGATGAAGAGAATTTCCCAATGTTACTTAGGACATAATGCATTGTTCAGCTTGATATTGTCAATAAAATTAGGTTGGTAGGACTGACTATACCGTTTACATGTCAAATTTGAGCACGATCTGTCACGAAGCTTTTTTTACGGCACTACTACGCCGGTCAACCTCAGTGTGTTTTTCAAATTTTACTATGGCATCAAACGTTGGAGCAATGAATCAGTTTGAAATTTTGTTATTCAACGGAATAAGTGCTTCGGATGCATTGAAAATGTTGCAGAAAGCCTATGGGAATCTGCTCTATCCCGTGCACGTGTGTTTGATTAGTATAAGTCGTTGATTGGTAACAGGGTCGTACATCAGTTGAAAATCTGGCTCATGGTCGTCGTCCAGCAATATCAATGAACGAAAAAAACATCGAAAAAGCGAATAAAATTGTACTGCAAAATCGCCGTGTGGCCGAGAGAAAAATAGCTGATGAGCCTAACATATCAAATGGATCAGCTCATAGCAATATACACGTTTTTATGGGCATGAGACGGAAGTCCGCGCGTCTTATTCCAAAATTGTTGAGTTTTCTTCAAAAAGAGCAACGTGAAAAAGTCGCTAAAGAAAAGCTCACAATGAGTGATACTAGACATCCAGCACATAATAACTGGTGACGAAACATGGGTCTACGAGTACGACGTCGAAACAGTCCAGCAATCATCATGATGGCACTTCCAAAATGAGCCGAAACCCAAAAAACCGCTTCAAAGTCGATCGAAAATCAAGGTTCTGCTGTTTTCTTCTATAGCCAAGGTGTGGTGCACTCGGAATTCGTTTCGGAGGGTCAATCGGTCAATGCTGATTATTATTTGGGCGTTATGAAGCTTTTGCGTGAGAATATTCTTCTCAAAAGGAAAAAATTGTGGGACAACAAGTCATGGTTTTTGCATCACGATAATGCACCAGCTCACACATCACGTTTAGTTCGCGATCATTTGACCAAAAACAACGTTAACATCGTTCCTCAAGCACCGTATTCGCCTGATACGGCACCATGCGATTTTTCCTCTTCCCCAAACTCAAATTGCCGCTTCGTGGTAAACCAGAGATCAAAATTCTCACTCAGCTGGGTGAAAACCATGCTCTCTCTCCAGCAGGTTGTCGATGAGTAGCGAACCGTTCACATTTTCATCCCTCCTTTTTCGCCGATAATTCATTATCCCTCTCTTGCATTATGCGAAAATATCCTTCTCCAAAATTCAACGAAAATATTTTCTCATGTCACATTTTTCACTGAAAACATGCTACCTAGATTGCATACAAGGAGCAAACCACCGAAAATAAGGCCAAACCGGTGCACACTGGTACCGCCATCGACCATCATTATCGAGTTATAATGTCAGAATAAAACAAGTATGAAGACTGGTGCATTTTCAGGTGTCAAAAAGTAAGTGAAACATAATTATTTTCATCTAGGATTCACTGAAAAGAACGATTTATCAGCTACTCATATCTCGCCGAAAATTATAAATCGCCGTTGCTTTCGCGAAAACTGCTGTGAGCATATAATAGTCTCTCGCTTCTCACATTCTCATCTGTTTCTCCAAGTGAGTGAAAAAGGACGTTTCTCTTCTCAAGTAGGCGAACATTTCGGTCTCTGCTTAAGAGTTATAAGCTAATCTTTGTGTTTAATTTTTTTCGAGTACAGTCTTTATGTGCAATATTGCTGGTTCCAGCTAATCACGTAGTAACTATGAAACGTGAGGTCATCGTAGTTCAAGCAAATTGATGTGCTGCAGTTTTGGCCACAGCCAATGCTGCAATTTTTTCTCCAAATCACGAAGCATACCATAAAATGTAACAAAATCATGCAAAATCGCAATAAAATCTTGTTGTTTTTTTTTTTTTCTTTTTTGAGTAGAAGCAAGAGAAATGAAGCAAATCAACGGAGCAATTGCAGGAGAATAGCCGAAGAAGAGAAGAGTAACGGAATTAGTGGAAGAAGAAAACCGAAGTGGATTAGAATAAAATGAAAAGCAGAGCAAATTGAAGGATGCAACGGAAGAAGTGAACCAGTGGAAAGAAGCAAAATAAAAAAGTGAAATAGAAGAAGACAACGTGAATGAAAGAAACGTTACACAATCGAAGAAGAAGGAAAGCAAAGTGGACAAAGTAAACGAATAAGAGTCGAAAAAGAGATAAGGAAGAGCAGAAGCACAAGTAATTGAAGACGTAGAGAAACTGAAGGAAAAAAATTGGTAGAAGATTAGCAGAAGAAGAAAAATGGAAGGAGAAAAGTAAAAAAAAAGTGGTATGGAATCACAAGAAGCAGGAAAAGTTGAAGTAAACCAATGGAGCAATAGAAGGAGAAGTAGAGAAGTTGAAGAATAAGAGTTGAGAAGGACGAAATGAAGTGGAAAATGAATTACTGGTAATATTGTACATGAAAAAGATTAACGAAATAAGAATTTCGTAAGACACGAATGCACCCTTCTGGTATATCTTTGCAATTCTCAAAAAATCACTTTCATTTCAATGGTACACCGATTTCAACCCTGCTGTTCTTTCATACCTTCAAGAGTCCAGATATCATGCAGCTTCACTGCACCCTCGACATGAAAGCCGCGCCATCCATCTGCCTGTCCACGGTATCCATCTCCTCGGCTTTCAGCATGATTGATTATTATCTTGTAATACATGGCTGTAGTGGATTTGATGATGAGCGTTATCTCGTTTCTTTTTTCTATTCTCCCTTGCATTCCCATCCTTTCACGCTGAAGCTGAAGAGAAACTCAGCCCACACTCCCAGGCTCCCGAGGTAATGTCGTCTCACGGCGACAGGCAACAAAAGACCACTTCAGGGAAGCTTCGCACTTTTGAATATACTTACGTATGAGCGAACAACGGCCACCACCCCGTCCACACACAGCACCCATCCAAGGATAAGCACTCACTGGCAAGTGAATGGGGAAAAAGGATAATAACGATGACGCTACTTCCAGTTTCCAGGCAGCGTTGTTGAAAAGAAAGCCAGCAGCAACGCCAACGTCGACTTGTCGACAAGATTCTCGCATATGCTTTTCCAGGATTCGGTGTAGGTAGTGGTTAAGGCACTTACACATCGGGCGAAGAGAGAGCGAAATCCGGCTTCAGTCCGAGATTTTGACGCTGATAGCAAGTGATGGGAATTTATTGCCTCCAACTAGGCAAACCGAAAATGGCCAAAGATTTCCTTCGCCCATCGGTTGGTAGTTGGTCGGTTGTGCTAGATTTAGCTCAACCCGAACAAAACAGAAACACATCCTTGGTAGGTAGGACAACCTCGACATTGTTTTTTTTTTCACCCAGACGCAATACGCAACATAAATAGCCATTGCTTTGGACTGAGGACGGAGGTGGTGGCAGCAGTGGAATTGACAACAACCGTGAAAATGGGAGAAAATCGACTCTGGGAAAAAGACAACCGAAAGGATACCGTCCCAAAGAATGATTTATTGTTTTACAGCGCTTTGATTCCGTTTTCTGACGCACACACACACCACTCCGAACAAACTCATCTGAGCTTAGCGGATGAGGGAGCTTTGCAGGATTTTTTTCGCATCCTTCTGGATTTACGAAAGCATGATTTAGGCTATCGATGGTGATGGGTTTGCACGCTCTCTGGAGTGGAAATAATCCTACGAAGCAGTCAATTTTCTGTTCAACGTCACTTCGTATTAGGAAATTTCCCCGACAGGATTAATGGGTAGTGATTTATGACTTGATCGGAGTTGAAACCGAGCTCAGTGTTTGATTTGAGTTGTTTTTTCGTTTGAAAAATAAGTAGTTGAGTATTAAATCATCACTTCAAATCTACACGAACCTTTCTGAAACTGTCAGAACTGTCAAATAAGCAATTACCGCTATGAATATTTTCAACTGCGAGGCGACCTTTTCAGGAAATATTATGCAAATTCACATCATCACAACGTCCTTCAGCTCTCAGCCCCATAAATTCATCACAAATCAGCTCAAAGTCACCATCCCAGCGGAATTTCTCCGCTCAGGTTTATTTTCATATCTGAATATTCAATGCGCAACAGTTTAATTGATGTCCTCGATTCCGGAGCAGTACCATCAGGACAAAATGAGACGAAAAATAAAATTTACATTTTGTGCTTTCGTGATTAACGGGTCACTGCCAATGGCTCTCTACCGTTTCTGAAATCCGACGCTCCAAACGCTCCCACAAGGGCTTGGTTAGCAACAATTTGCTCCCCTTGGGCATAAAAAACTCCTCCATCTCATGAACTCAATTTCCATCAGCAACTCAACGCGCTTTCCGCCCTCCGAACCTGGCACAAATTGTTTAGCATTATCCGACACGCTCAGATAGGGACACCTTCCTCTGCTCTCCGGAGCCGTCAGTCTTAAGTATTCATTTCACCTTTTCAAGACTCGTCGTCCTCGAAAGTTGAATTATTCATCGCTTGCCGGGAGATTACCCTCGGATGGACGTGGTGGTCACCCACTTTAACGGAACGGCTGACAAATGATGGCGCTCGGTCACAGAATCTGAGATTTTTTCAGGTCATGTGTGCGCAAATGGCTTCCTTACAAATCCCATTTTGTGAAAAAACATCATTTGGAGGATAACACAGATAAGGCACCCAGTGATGAATGGCTGATCCGGCAAATGGTCATGCAATAGCACCAATCACTGCTCAGTCCAGCCAGCAGAACAAATCGATTGAACCTTCACACGCTACATTTAATTGATACGGAAATCGTGTTTGCAGACCACAATCGCTATCAGCAAATTCCGCACACCAGCCGGCTCTAATGGATCATGAATTTGGAAAACCATAGCCCTTGTTAGGCACACTCGCTTTGAACTCCCTGCTCGTGGGCCGGGGGGCGAATTATATCAACGATCAACGCCGGTGATTACTGTGTGTTGTTCAAACATCACCTCCTGGGGGAGGTCGGAGTTATGCCGAAGTGGGGACGCTTCCTCGCCATTTAATCTCCTTCGTGTGACAAAGATGAAACCGCACCGAGGTACAATCGTTTGCAATTGCATTTACATCGTTTCGTGTTTTGTGTAAATGTGCTGTGGTGTTGTTTCAAATTAGGCACTCAAATGCAGTTCCAGTGCCAATGAAGAGGTCAAATTTAATTGTATATGATACTTAAGTTGAGGTTCATGTCTTGTTACTTTTTTGTGTGTATCTGTCTATGTGTGTAATGTTGACTGCAACAGAACAAGACTCGCAGAAATAAATAATGATGATATCGGGTAGTTCCTCAAAAGATCAACGAATCATAGGTTAGGAACTGCTCAAAGAGTTGCCACAAGCTCCCTGCCTAAGTAACAAATTCAATTTTAAGGTACACTTGAAGAAGTTTGCAAGACTCATTTGATAAAACCACGCATAAAACTAGATATTCTACAAAACATCGATAAAACAGCCAGAAAACCCTCATAAGTCCCAAAAGGCCCATACTACAGGAGGTTCTCAAGACTATTCCCAAGGTTCATGTAAAACTTGATAGTTTTATCGGTACATACTTGTTATGACATTCAAGACATGCTTAAAACTATGATTAAATTATCGCAAGTTTTGATAGTTTTATAATTTTCCTCTTAAAGAACACTTCCAGTCCATCACAAATATGCTTCGAAGATTCCATTTTTCGATTCATTCTGCTGAATGGGGACTTTTTGAAGCTACTAAAATTCGAAAATTTTAATGCACCCCTGAATTATTGCTAGAAGATTGACTTATTTAAAAAATAAAAAAAAAAAAAACAGTCGAAAATACAACAATTAGGAGACAAGGCTGATAAATTGTTAGATCTTGAATAAATTGTGTCTACAATCCATTTTAAGTTTCAAAATATATTTTAAACAGCATTGTTTGTTCGTAGCATTGAAAAAAACGAGAGTTTTGTTGCATACTTATGTAAATGGCTACCAATCCGAGGGAGTCCAGAATAGTCACGTTCGCCATTTTTTCAATGGTTTTATCTAAAACGCAAATAAAACGTTTATATCTTGCACAAGACTAACAAGATTTAATAAGGAGCCCGATAAGTTCATCTTTATTTGTTCTATTCTTGAAAAAGATGAGTTACGCTTGAATAAAACTTGTTTGAATTACTCAAGGTAAACAAGTCTTCCGTAAGATCAGTGTGAAAAAGGCACATCAACAAAGAAAATATGAACGTTCAAATCAAAAGTGCCTATGCATAATTGTTGATCTCAGTCATAATCACAGCTTATAATTTATTAATCCTAGAGGGTTTGAGCTGTTAAGTGGAATACCTGTAACTAGAAATTAGAAGAAAAATTAGTATTCTCCATTTAATTCCAACCACCTTTTCTTATCTTCGACAGATACGCGTATTTCGTCTACAATTTGCAGACTTCTTCAGTGTTTCGTACTAATAACTCGACTTGTCGAGTTATTAGTACGAAGTACTCGAGTTATTAGTACGAGGCACTGAAGAAATCTGCCCATTGTAGACGAAATACGTGTATCTGTCAAGATAAGCAAATGTAGTTGGAATTAAATGGAAAATACTAATCTTTCTACTAATTTCTAGTTTAATGAGTTAAAGTTTCAAGAATTATTATGAACATATATATAAATAATATTATTATTTAAATCAGGTATAGAAATGGACAGTGTTTTATTATTTTGGTGTCGACTACAATTTTGATGTATTTTTCTAAAAGTAAATTCAGACGATATAACATTAAGTCATTATAATGATTGTAATGATTTATTAAAATATGTTTATTCATTCTTTTCAGTCTATTTACAAAAGAAGGGTATACAGGTCGCTTGGAAAATTGATTTGTGGTCTAAGGCCCTGAGTACTGAGTTACATATACCATTCGACTCAGGTAGTCAAGATTGTATTTTTTGGGTTTTAATTATCAACTTCTGGGAGATGAACAGTAACAAAATTTCATCCGCATGATTTCTACGACTCAGAAAACATGGTGCAATAAATTTAACATATGACATGACAACAATAACTGAAATCTATTACTTTGAAAATGTGAAGGGGCAGTGCATCTTTCCAAGGATGCAGGATCGTTTTTCTTTAAGGATCCCGGGCATAGCATGAGCATTCTAAGCAATCTATTTTTTTCCTTTGGTAAAAATCGTGTCCATGACCATGCGATAACCAGTCGAAATCACATATTGGTTAGTACAGTGAATTTGTTTTCACATTAAATGTAAATTTATTTGAAAATAAACACTTAGATGTATCCACCTATCCTGAGATCTGACCCTCTTAATACTTTCCTGAGAGAACTAGGAATAAGAACCCGGATGTGCTCATTAAGGTCCTGGAAACTTGATATTATCATCATTGCATTTATTTTCGAGTTCCTATGTTATTTGATGTGTCACATGATGGGTTTTGATCCAAATTGGAATCAGGTCACTTTCCCAGGAGAAGCCGGAACATCAACCGCCGGATGAGGCTACAGTAGACTGTTGATATCATGACCATTGAACTAAGTATTAAATTCTCATGAAATTTAAGGTGCCGTGTGATGGTGATGGGTTTTGATCACAGTCCAAAATAAGCCACTTCCCGGGGGGAATTTACGGAACCAGTGACCCTATTCCAATAATTCAAAAACAAAGTAAAGGGCTACAGTATCATTCAATTGGCGGTTGTTTCATTCAAATCGGTTCAGTAGTTGCTTGGGGAACTGAGATAGAAGTTTTGCTACGCACATGCACAACACAGAAATCAATTAATTTTAACAAGCGCGTAAAATTTCCCCTCGTCTAATTCCAAGCCCAAGGATGCGTAAACAACGAAATTGTTTGCAATCTTTTATGCGCCATACAACAATGTTTGCAGTCTTTCATACAACAAGCTAGATTTTGGCGTTATCTGGCTTAAATTTACATGAAATATCCCATTATTTTCTGTCAAATCTAGCATTCCCTTTATGTGCATTAAATAACGCAAAGAATCAATGTTTCTCTTCAACTGTGTAACTAAACACATACACACATACACATACAAGTCGGTTTTCCAAGATAAATATATGTAAATACACTTACTTGTAAGAAGGGTAAGACCGTGGTAATCTAGTATGGAATTTAAGTATTTACCAATTTCAAGGATTTCTCAGACATTCAAGAACTCTGGCCTCGCAGCACCGTATTTGCGCAAGATAAAACCAAAATTTTCGGAAAGCTTGTACAATATCTGCAAATTAAGCTTATTGTGGTGTATATGCGCATGTGTGCTCAGATTTGAAAACTTGGTTGAAGTTTTTTTTCTGAATCTCCATAGAACACCAGTACCAGCTCGATCATCAGTTCTTTCCAAAAATCCTGCTACAGGAATCAATCAAACCTCCATCTCGAACACCGTGGAGCCAGGACGCTCGGTTGAGAGCGTTTTGGGAGTCCTCAGATCCACTGACTTAGTCGTGCCTGTTGCTGCCAACGCTCTTCATAGTCGTCATGGCTCTGAGGTCAGATTTGGTTTAGGGATTTCCCGAATTGTTGAATCATGCAAGTACAACTCAAATCGATCAATAGATTTTAACTGTCTTATGCTGATTCACGTTTCAGCACTTGTTCTCCACAAGTAGTATGCACCTCACCTACCGCTCATCAAACGATTCATCACGCTTCAATAACCAACGATACAATAACTAAAATAACAGGACGTTCTTTTGAAACCATTTTGGGAGTGCTTAGTTTTCTCTGACTCAGTCCGATAACCGAGCTGATCACCACCATTACCATTTATGGAGTGCAAGTCAGTTATAGAAACATAATAGCATGAGCCGGAAATGATAAAGCAATCAACAATAGTATTTTCCAACAGTTAAGCGATTCAATTCAACGTAATCTGTAACAGCACTTGTTTAGTCTTTTGTTGTTAACTCGTGGCTTTTGCTGTCAGCTTTTTCCAAAGTCGTCCTAGCCTTGAGCTTGGAAGTAGATTGGGGGTCTTCCAACTTGCCCATGCCAGTACAATTTGAATCCTGGTGTGTGTGAGCTGTTGAGTGGAATACCTTTAACTATTAAAGGGTGTCCACGATGAAATTGATTCGCAAAATTCGAGTTTTCATCCGATTGCCATCAAATTTTCAGGGATTGAGAAATAACTATTAAACTTCATTTTACCATTTTACTCGTATTTTATTTACAGTCCATACGCAAATGCCCGCACCTTGGCCTTAACCCCGGCCATAAGATTCTGCACAACCTGTGAATCAACCGTTTTTTGCATGTAAACCCATACTTTCTTCAGTTCCTCGACTGTCTTCACTACTTTAGGTCGTTTAAGAAGGTGCTGCTTCATAATCGCCCAGTACTTCTCGATGGGGCGGAGCTCCGGAGTGTTGGGAGGGTTGAACATTTTCGGCACGAAATTGACCTTATTGTCCGCATACCACTTCAGCACGTCCTTGGAGTAGTGGCATGAGGCCAAATCCAGCCAGAAGATTGTTGGGACGTTGTGGGCCTTCAGGAGAGGAAGCAGCCGCTTCTGGAGGCACTCTTTTATGTACACCTGTCCGTTCATCGTGTCCTGGGTCACGAAAGGTGCACTCCGCTTCCCGCAGGTGCAGATGGCTTGCCAAACCAGGAATTTCTTCGCAAATTTGGACATCTTCTGAGTGCGGACATGCTCCGGAACGCTGAACTTATCCTTGGCCATGAAAAACAGGTTGCCGGGGATCTGTTTGAAGTCAGCCTTCACATATGTTTCGTCGTCCATGATGCAGCATTCAACTTTCGTCAGTATGTTGAGCTACAACTTCCTAACACGGGTTTTGGCGGACTTGTTCTGCTTCTCGTCACGATTAGGGGCCTTTTGTACCTTGAACGTTCGAAGCCCAGCCTTAGTTTTGGCCTTCTGGACAAAACTTCGGCTTAGGTGCAGCGTCTTAGCCACATCCCGAACGGAGGCGTTCGGATTTCGGTTGAAGGCCCCAACTACGCGGTTGTGATTTTTGGTGTTGTACAGAATACTTTTTCCTTCACTTCTGGGCTTCCGATCGGTGGTCAACCGTTCCTCGAACCGCTTAATCACTCGCGACACCGTGGAATTCGCGATTCCCAACGTTTTAGCAATGGAACGATGCGAGAGATCCTTGTTCTCGTGATGAATGCGCAAGATTTTATCACGCACGAGCTGTTCTTTCGACTCCATTTCCGCGAGTTTTGATCACAGGACTTTAAAACTTGCAGGATGTAAATAATGCACTATGAACTAAATCCTCCCAAATTTTTATTAAATTCTACCCAACGGTTAAAAAGTAAGAGCAATTTCATAGTGTGGCAATTTCATCGTGGACACCCTTTATTAATTATTTATTTTTTTTATTATCGAGATTTTCAGCCCTGGGTTGATTCATCTCCCACCTTTAACTAGAAAATGAGAAAAAAGATTTTATTTTCCATTTAATTCCAACTACCTTTATTGCTTATCTTGACCGATACGCGTGTTTCGTCTACAATGAACAGACTTCTTCAATGTCGTGTACTAAAAGCCGAGTATGAGTGCATTACTCTGAAGAAGTCTGCACATTGTAGACGAAACGCGTGATCGGTCAAGATAAGCAATAAAGGTAGTTGGAATTATATTGAAATTACTAATCTTTCTTATCATTTTTTTAGTTATCACTTTTTGTTTAAACCTTCTGAATCATTGCAAGTCATATGCATCAACAGACCAACCAGAACAAGGGAAGCAAAAGAACGTACATGAAAATCTTAAGATAAAAAAATTGAAATCACTTGAAATTATTCGACTTGTTCGTATCGGTGAAACTTCTACACACCCCGTGCAATGTTCTCATTCCCATCCGTGAGAAAGTGAAGAGTGAAATCAAGTGGCTAATCGATCAGGATATCATCAATTCTGCGCCAAAAGATGCACGATAGATTTCGCCACTGGTCATCAGGACGAGTCCTAGTGATTCAGAGGAACAACTGCAAATAGTTCTCTAAGATAGACTTGAACAAAGCTTTCCATCAGATCGTCTTATCAGAATCATCTCGGGAGATCACAACCTTCGCAACACCTGGTGGCTACTTCCGATATAAAAGGTTTATGTACAGACTTAATTCTTATGTGCTAAAGGATGCTTGCATGTGTCGGTCTCAGGAGACAGAAATTTACATGACATTTTGGTAGTGTGTTCCTTCGTGATTTTGAAATAGAATATCGGGTCCAATAGAATATAAAAGAATGCTTACTTACCGGAATACCGGGAGTTAAGTCGTTTATTAACAAATTTCGGAAGACGTAAGTTAATTTCATGGGACATCACCTTTCAAGTGCAGGAACAAGCCCAGCCGAGGATAAGATGGATGCAGTGAAATTCTTTCGATAGTCACGATCTATGTATTGAAGAGCATTGCATTTTTCTAGGTGTCGTTTGGCCATGTTGCACTGAAAGTTAATTTTAGTTTATATTTTAGTAATACTCACAAATCCATTCGTTGTTTTCTGCAACGAAACTGATTTGTTCTATGAAGATACATTCGTGATAAACGGCACACGCGCAACCAGGGTTGCCATTAGTTTTTGAAACATATCTGGCATGTCACATATAAAAAATCTGGCAAAATCTGGCAATACATGGAAATGTTAAAGTCTGGACTAACAATTGAAAAGTGTGCAAGAGGTTTTACAAATTTTGATAGGCCCTTTACAAATGTTGTCTCAAAATTAGTCATTTTTTGACTCGTATACTCGCAAACTTCAGTAACAGACAAGCGTGGAATTACACTATTTGACCAATGCCAAATATTTGAACATTATTTGACCAAATATTTGACGGACTACCTATTCGCAGAAAATAGCTACGAATCGTTTTCATTGGACTACACACGCCATAGTTGCACTTGTTATTTTACGGAATCCAGCTTCAATATGACAAAGTGAAATGCGTGCGCAAACGACTCAACAAAATAAACGTTTGCACCACGTGAAAACGTAATGAGCAAAGTTTGTTCACACTAACACATCAAGGTTCATTAATTTGTTATTTTCACCACTGAAAATAATATGAGCACATGAAAAGCGTGGATTTAAAATAAGCACCCACGCAAATCACTTAACGCTTTAGTGGAGTTGGATTGAACGACTTTTTTTTTCAATCTGTTCTAATTTAAGAAAGTCTGGCATTTTGCAGGGTTTCTCTTTTTGTCCTTTTGTCGATAAAAAGTCTGGCAGTGCCAGATAAATCTGGCATAATGGCATCCCTGCGCGCAACTGACAAAAGCACGAAGCTTTTGTAGACACAGAAAGAACATTCGTACATTGTACGAACACAATACAAAGAGCTACGAATATTTGGTCACAAATTAAAAAGAAACGTCTCTTTGGTGGTTGCATGAAGGACTGACAGATCTACTTTATCGACACAAAATGTTATTGAAAAAAAAGCGCAACCACGTGGAGTTGTCCAGCGTTATATTTAATGTTTCTGACATGGAGTTCGAACTTGTGTATTTGGAAAGTGCTGATTCTGAGTCCGTAATTGGTCTCACTTGGCCACGCTGACTCGTGAGAAGATATTTGATTAATTAGCATGAAGTTATAGCTCTCGACAGCGGTTTAATTTTTATTTTGGGTTTGATAAATTATTCTCTCCCATACCAGCAGAAACACCATCAAGCATGAGTACAATAAAAAAGAGAAGCAGCTATTGGCTGGTCATCACGAAGTTCATTCCGTGCATTTTACAAAAAGGTGTAATGGTAGCATTTCACAAGATAAAAAGCATTAGGAATGATTCATACAATAGACGAGACATTTGTTCTATGTACAAAATCCATGTTTACGAAACGCGTGAAAGCGACTTTACGAAAATTAATTTTCAGTGTGACAACTCCACCATGTGAGCTGCTTCGCAAGAATACTCGGTTTCGGTGGAATAAATAACAGCAGCAGGCCTTCGCTTAGTTCAAAACAGTTTTGGTGAATCCAACCAATTTTGGATACTAGGGTAACGGGATGTAATGTTAGCCTAGCTCCTTCATTCGGCCTATGTACTGAATATGTCATTAATTTAGCAATAATCAACAAAATGATGTTGCTGGGAGGATGACCGATATAATCCGAAGCAATTGAACCAATATTAATCGGCTTATAGTTGTTCACTTCCGCGTATTTTTCGATTTATTGAACTTTTCGTGATTTCACTGGTTAAGCTGAACAGATGATCTACACGATCTTCAAGTGATCTAAATTTGGCTTAATTGAATCGATAAAGCGAGTAATGCAGTCTGGATGTACAGCAAATAGTTACACATTAGAAACTAGCTGTTCACATAGCTAAAATAACAATGATTTTACAAGAAAATCGTAGACCCAATGTCCCTATATTTTTTTTGTATGTTCCCAACTATGGAAATTCTGAAATTCTGAAGGTGAATTTTGAAAGACCGCAGAAGTCATGCCCGAGACTTGAACGTTGATCTTTTTGCTCCAAAGTCGTATATATTCCAGGAAAAGGAAACATTGCTGATTCGATGTCATGCCTCCCGCAGTTGCAGCATTGCAAGACGGACGACCAGGAAGGTGAATCTATGTTGATGGCAGTAGGGGAATCAAAGAAGCCGGACGCCGTATCACTGGATGAAATTTCTAGCCAGACACAACAGGACGATGATCTGACGTCGTTGAAGGAGGCATTGTTGTCGGGTATCTGGAAGGAGCAGTTTAGACGATACTTACCTTTCAAGGGCGAATTGTTGGTAGTGAATGGAGTAGTGCTTGTCTTGTCATTGGCATACATTGCACACCCCGGCATCGAACGATCGAAACAGAGATTGCGTTAGAAAGTTTAGTGACCGACCATGGATGAGGAGATCGAATTTTATGTGAGATCGTACATGGGTTACCAAATTTTTAGGCAACCAGCTCGTTCGGAACCAATGGCTTTACGGGAGCTTCCTCAATCGCCCTGGAGTTTCATGATTATGGACATTCTAGGACCGCTTCCGTTGGGAGATTCGCTTCTCATGATCATGGATTTGTATAGCAGGTATAGAATCGTAGAAGTACTCCGCATGTACCACTGCAGCCGACATTTTGGAGCGAATTCGACCAATTTTCATGAGAATGGGCCTACCGGTAACAATCATGACGGATAACGCTAGCAATTTTTCGAGTAGCAAAATTCTGGAATTCTGCATGTACTACGGTATACAGCTAAAACATATCCCTCCCTATTAACCCAACCTAATGGGGAGGTAGAGAGGCAGAACAGGAGCATCTTGAATATTCTGCGAACCGCAGCTCTCAACCAAAAAAATTGGAGAAAGGAAGTGGAAGAGCCGAATTGATTGTATTCCCTGACGCCCCCCAGCTACCGAAAGATCTCCGGCGGAGTTAGTATTTGGAAGAGAGCTCAGGGATTGGATTCCTTACTTCAACGCATAATCCCGGGCGAATGATGCAGAGATTCAAGTGAGAAATTTGCCGTATAAACTTGCGGCAAAAGCTCGCTGCTATCGATCCAAACAAGTCGAGGAATCGACCATCACAGAAAGGGATCAAGTGTGATCCTGAAAAAACAGCACTAGCTATCTGGTCCGTTCCTTCCTGAATCATACACAGTAGTGAAGAAGGTGGGAAGCAGCATTCTTGTGGATACGCCGGAGGGTACTGAGTTTTTTTGGAGTTGAGAACTTCAGAACCTTCTGAATTATTGCAAGTCTTGTGCATCAACAGACCAACCTGAACAAGAAAAGCAAAAGAACATACATGAATATCTTATGACATAAATTTTAAATCACTTGAAATTATTCGTCTTGTTCGTATTGGTGAGACTCGGAGCACGTCATTTCCGGTCCTCACCTCCTTCTCCAGGTCCGAAATCCAATGCACATCGACAAACAAACCATAAATAATTGACCGCTATCATCGCAAACAAATAAGCCTATAAAATCCCTCTCTTGATACCGGTCAAAAACCAAAAAATACAGCCGAACCAGAAAGTTGAGAACAGCTCTGCACCTTTCCTCTTCCTCCAGCAGTTCCCCTCACAGCCTTTATTCAGCGCCAATGGTGACAGCTCCCGGTAGCTGGCGAAGCGCACGTCGAGAACCATAAAAAAAAAAGATCGAACCGTATATTCCGTATATTCCAAATAAATGGAAATAAATGGCTTAATATTTCAACATAACCTCGTCGCTCTCTTTCATTCGGTAGCTCGTTCTCCGTTGGTCGAATAAAAAATTCACGATAAAAAGCAATAGCAGCAACAATCAGGAAGAAGGGAAGCAGCCCGTCTGTAGTCAAATGTGCGAGTTTGGGGGGTGGAAGGGAAGTTGCATTTATTTTCCGACGAAAACAGCTGCTCTTGTTGGTGTTGTTTTTTGTTTGCTGCTGCCGTAGGGCATTCCTCACCCCCAATACACGGCATTGCGGATCAGGCTGGCTACTGACTGGGATAGGAGATCCCCGAGTCTTTTTTTTTTGCGACCTATAACTTTTTTTTCCCCGACCGTTTGATTTGTCTAGGCTAGCGCTATATCAACTCACAGCGGATAGAACATAAATAGGGAGTCAACAGGCGAGAGCTTTATAATCCGGGAAAGAGCGGGGGTGTTCTGTGTGCGTGGAATCAATTATCGGCCCGGAGGCAAGTTAATCGGGGGGGATTTTGATTGTTGAACTTGGCAAATTGATGCGGTCAGGTTCATGGCAAGTGGAGCTGAGCTAGATTTTTATTATGTGGTTAAAAAGGGATAGCTCGATTGATATATCAATGCTACTTAACCTGAATTCAGTTTATACTACCTATCAACGACTATTTGAATAAAATTCAGATGCACAAAACGACGGTCTATATCATTTCCCACAAAAGCTCACCTCTATAGTTATAATTAACCCACTTAAAATACCCAAACCCATCCACACGTTCAGATGATTTGCTTAAACCGATCCAACGGACCTAATGATAACGGATGAAAACTATCTCCAGGGGCAGATTTAACACGGTTCGAAGCGATAGCTCCCATCGTTGCCAGAGAGCTTCCATGGCGAGTATATTCCATCTCTGTCCCGGGAAAATTAATGAATTTTATGATAATATTCAACGATATCAACAGACCTGCAGCAGCAATCTCTCATCAGATTTCAAAGCAAGCGAGCCACCCATTGACTTAGGGATGCATGTTTGCACCTGACTCAACCGAACATGTTCACCTGTCGCCGTGACAATTCATGCGCACACTTCTACTATTGCTTAAAATTGCGTAATCCTCAAATCCCAATCCGGCCTCGTTTTCGCTGGTGGGGAACGTGATAGTGTCGCCTTTGTCATACAATCTCCCAGCCCACCCATTGGCAATTAGGTAGAACGACATGTCCTGACCCCGAAAGGCGGCAGCACACCGCAGCCTCCACAGCGAGCGACTATATTGTGCATGCACTGTAGCAGAAAATTAGATATGAGCTTGATTACGGCCACATTACAGAACTATTATATGTTTGTTTAGTCTCATTATCTGCTCGGTTCGAGTCGTCTTCTTCCTTCAGTGGCATATAAACCGCATGGAACTGGCAAGCGTCTTGGGCTTGAAGCCTTAAATGGTATCCTATTGCTGCTTAAATAGAGGGGTTTATCTCCACAAACGGTGGTGTTTTATGCCATCGGATAGTATGATAATGGATTGCCTCGTAGATGGCATGGAGAATGTTGCTAAATTGTTAGTTCGTTGTCATTGGTTCGTTCGATAGGATAACAGGGTTTGTGCGAGCAAGCGAAGACAACGGAGAGTTGAATCTTTGAATCCGATGACAGAATATAATTGGCTTCATAGGTTGGGTGGGTTTCTTGGTTGGATGAAAGATGCTACTCCAGCATGGAAAATACGATATTTTCCTTTGTTCACGACAGTGAATGGGAAACTTATTTCCATTTAAGACAATTGATCATTGAAAGAGGATACATCAGTGTGGGCAACGGTAGAGCTAAGCCTAGTATTGATATAGAAATTCAAAACAGTGAACCGTATCAAATTCGTTTCAACGATTGTGATGGAAAGTCTATTTAGAGATATATATGAAAATGTTGAAGAGGAGAGTTGATGAACCTCGAAGTGAAATCGGATAAAAAATCATCATAATACATTATTTGTTTATTTGTTTATTTGTTGTTGTACTTTTCATCTGACATATGTTTGTCTTAATGAATAAACCAGTTAACGCTAGCATTAAAATAATCGTCTTATAAAGGTAGTCAATGGCATATTAAAATCGAACAAGGAATAAACACTATTAAACGCATCGGCAGCAGCACGCAGGGGTTCGTTCATACCATAAAGATGATTACGAGGCACAAGGTGCAAAAAGTTCCGTTGTCGAATCACTCGTTCAGGTGCATAGAAGCTCAGTTGATTGAGAAGTTCCGGAGAGTCAATTTCACCGGTGATCACCTTAGCCGCAAAAACAGCTTGCACTCTGCGCCTCCTTCGTTCTAACGTATCGATTCCAAGCAATCGACACCGATCTTCGTAGGCAGGGAGGTTTGCTGCGTCCCGCCATGGTAGGTGGCGTAGTGCGTAGCGAACAAACCTACGCTGGACAGACTCCAGCCTCGCGATCCAACAGCGTTGATAAGGGCTCCATACAACGACACTATTTTCCAGTAACGATCGCACCAACGAACAGTACAGTGATTTCAGACACAGAGGGTTCCGGAAGTCTTCAGAGATTCTGAAAATAAATCCAAGCTGCCGGTTTGCCTTCGCTATTACATTGTGGTAATGTGGCCTGAACGTTATCTCTTGATCGAGAATCACTCCTAAGTCCTTGACCTGCCCCACTCGTTGAAGTACACTTTCCGAGATATGGTAATCAAATTCAATTGGCTTGCGCTTTCGGTGGAATGAAATAACCATGCATTTATTGATGCAAAGTGTCAGGAAATTTGAAGAGCACCACGTCGCCATATCATCTACACGTGATTGCAGGTTTTCACAGTCCTCAAAACATTTGATGGTCATGAACATTTTTACGTCATCCGCATAAAATAATCTACACCCTGGAGGTAGAAGATAAGAGAGTTCATTGATGAACAGCGTAAACAGGAGAGGTCCGAGGTTGCTGCCTTGTGGAACACCGGAGGAATTTGTGAAACTTTCCGAGAGCGATGATCCGATTTTCACGCAGAGCAGGCGATTTGTCAGGTATGATTCAAACCAGCACGCCAAACGGGAAGAAACACCAAGTTTTTTTAGTTTTGCCAGCAAAATGCCATGATCCACACGGTCAAATGCTGCCTTAAAATCTGTATAAACAGCATCGATTTGACCACCACCGTCCATGGTGCGCACACAAAGTGAAACGAACTCGGTTAAATTTGTAGCTACAGATCGTTTCGGGTAAAAACCGTGTTGAGCCGTTGAAATGTATGCTTTGCAGGAATTGAATAAAGCATCATTTATGATGATTTCAAACACCTTAGAGCACGAACATAGTGATGTGATCCCTCTGTAGTTTTCTACATTCCGTTTGTCACCCTTTTTGTAGACAGGAAACATGTGAGAAAGTTTCCACTCGCCGGGAAATTTACTTTCGTTCAGTGACCGTGAGAACAGTTTAGCCAATGGTATAGCAAGCGAATTAGAGCAGTTTTTTAGAATTGACGATGGAATCCCATCCGGACCAGCAGTATACGAAATTTTCAGCTTTCTGAGGGCCGACTGGACGTGTGTTCGTCAACAATAAATGCATGAAAATCAAAAGCATTACTTGGAGTGTATTGAGTCGCGGATGCTGTTTGACCGGAAGTGGCAGGGTTGTCGTTGAAGGTACTTTTAAAGTGCTTAGCAAATAGCTGACATTTATCCAGCTCGGAGCTAGCAAGTTGTTCGCCGAGATGGACTGATATAGGCAAACCAACTTCTTTGCGCTTGGAATTCACAAACGACCAAAATCCTTTAGGGTTTCTACGAAGAGATGACTGCTTACGAATAACGTATCGACGATATAAGGAACGGTTGTAAACACGGTAGGCATTGCTAGCACGGTTGAATTGTTGCTTACTAAACTGTGAGTGACTCCGGCAGTGATGTCGCAATGTTTTTGCTCTAACACGTTTGAGTCGACGCAAACGGCTGTTTGACCATGGGGGCTTTTGCCTCGGACGACAAAAAGGAACATGTTCAGTAATTATATCGCGAACAATGCGGCTGAAATAAATCACAGCGTCATCAATGCAATCGAAATCATCGATAGGTTGCCAATCGACACGGGAAATAGCAGCACAAATATCGGCATGGTTAGCACGGCGGTAGTCGTACATCTGCAAACCATCGGTGCAATCGTCAAACGCTATCGAATCTGGAAGGTTAACCACCACGTTCAAAGCTGGGTGGTCGGCGTCAAGGGAGATAAGCGGTTCAATAGCTTCGGCTACTTCACATGCATTGCTGACTGCGTCGTTTGCAAGGACGAGATCCAAAAACCGTGAATTTCTGTTCGGTACTCCGTTAAGCTGAGTCAAGCCATGGAAGGAAAGACCGTCGACTAACGCACAACCGGCGTTTGAAAGAACAGATTGAGGATTGACTTCTAGAAATCCGTTATCCGTTGCTTTCCACTGCAAACACGGTTGATTGTAATCCCCAAACTGCAACACGAAGTCATTCAAAGCAAGGTTGGAGATAATTGAACCAATGGAATCCAGATGATCACGTATGCAACTCATATTGTCACGTCGATCAGGGGGTAGGTAGATAACTCCAACGCTGATGATTCGACTAGGCGTCGAGATTTTAACCCATAACTGCTCAAGAGTTATGCTCGTCGATGTGGGATCGATAAAACTGTTCCAATACTTGGAGACCGCAATCAAAACACCACCACCACGGATCTTTGAACTGTTTGTTGCATTGCGATCGGTGCGGTATACAGCAAACTTTGAGCCAAATAGCTGCGCATTGTGGAATCGCTCGTCCAGCCAAGTCTCCGTCAATACAATCACATCATAATCGCATTCACTGACAGCCAAGAAAAACGAATCTACCTTAGTTCGGAGTCCACGTACGTTTTGGTAATAAATCCGCAAAGCGGAAACAGGCACTACGTCATTGGGCACAATAACATCAGTCGAGCAACCTAACTGTGAGCTGTTTTATATGCAGAGCTTCGTTCAACCATTCAAAATATGAGCAAGTTCCGCAAGTTCACTTCGACTCTTGGAATAAAGCTGTGTCCAGTTAGAATTCGGAATCACTTATTGTGTTGCAGCAGCACGGAGATTGATCGCTTCAAGAGCGCGGTTTTACAGCAGAGCGTGGATCGAGTGCCTCAAGGTAAGCGTCGTAGTGGGACATATGACCGCAAGCTGAACCAGAATGTGATGAGAACCGTCAGAGTAAAGGGTGTATTCGATAAAAATGGCACACAGAAAATCTTCTGTAACTTTTGAATCGTATGAGTAAAAAACCTAGAAATTTAAGTAGATCTTATCCATAGTGTATTATTTACATCCGCCCAGTTTCATAGTTATACATTCAGTAGTTCCAGTCATGTCGTCGAAACAAGAAATTGTCCGTGAGAAAATTTTGTGCACTCACAATCAAAATCCAGGGGCGTCCCACCGGTGGATTGCTAAAAGGCTTGGAATTGCAAATACAACTGTGTCTCGTGTAATAAGAACCTTCAAGGAGCGTCTGAGTGTCCAAAGGAAGGAAGGGAGTGGTCATAAAAGTGGTCCAATGGGCAGTAAAATGGCCAGGAAAGTCGTACAACAATTCAAGAACCGTCCAAACATGTCAATTCGAGATGTCGCTAAAAAGTCTAAGGTGTCAGTCGGTTTTGTGCAGAAAACCATGAAGCGTGCTGGGTTACATGTTTACAAAGTGCAAAAAGCCCCAAACCGGAATGAAAAACAAAACATCACTGCGAAAACCCGCGCCCGGAAACTTTACACGAAGCTGCTCACCAAATCCGGTTGCATCGTGATGGATGACGAAACATACGTCAAGGCCGACTTCCGTCAACTTCCTGGGCAAGAATATTTCGTTGCCAAGTCGAAGTTCGATGTTCCGGAGGATGTTCGAAAGAAGAAACTATCGAAATTTGCAAAGAAGTTTCTAATCTGGCAGGCGATTTGCGGATGTGGTGAAATAAGTGCTCCCTTCATCACTTCCGGAACAATAAACGGT
Organism: Aedes japonicus; assembly: GCA_034211315.2. NCBI lineage: Eukaryota > Metazoa > Arthropoda > Insecta > Diptera > Culicidae > Aedes > Aedes japonicus. The sequence continues at coordinate 34,437 of JASCZW010008057.1, forward strand.
GAGATTTACACGGAATAGTGCCTTAAGAAGCGTCTCTTGCCATTCATTAAGAAGCACAAAGGATCAACTTTGTTTGGGCCTGATCTAACATCCTGCCACTACGCTCGAAACGTATTGGAGTGGTACCGAGCCAACGGAGTCAATTTTGTGCCAAAGGATATGAACCCACCAAATTCACCGGAACTTCGTCCAATTGAAAAATTCTGGGCAATTATGAAACGGAACTTCGCAAACATCCCGAAACTATAAAAACAGAGCTAGAATTGAAGAAAATTTGGGTAAAAACAACAAAAACACTGGGAAAATCGGTTGTACAAAATTTGATGGGTGGAGTGAAAAGGAAGGTGCGGGCATTCGGGATGGGAGACGAAATTGAATAAAACAAATATTGTAAATCAAAACTCATTAGTAGTTCTTGATTCCCTGAAAATTTCAAGAAAATACGATAATCAGTTTAATTTTGATGAGTATATATGTGTGTGCCATTTTTATCGAATACACCCTTTAAACCCTGGACTATCAGATAATGAAATCGCACAAAAATACGCTGCTGCTCGCAGTACCGTTTGAAGAATTCGTTTGCGAGCAGGATATCATTCTTATCGAGCCAGCAAGCAACCAAACAGAACGTTGAAGCAAAGTTTTGACATCAAAACTCGAGCTCGGAAATTGTACCAGCTGGTTTTGACGAAGTACCAAGGATGCCTGCTCATCGGCGATGAAACTTACGTCGAGATAGATTTCGGACAGCTTCCTGGCCAAAAATTCTACATGGCGACGGCACGAGGAGATGTTCCCGCGAAGTTTAAGTTTGCTTTTATGGACAAATTTGCCAAAAATAACTGACGATTTAGCAAGGGATATGCAGCTGCGGAGCAAAGATCAAACGAATAAGACGATCGTCTCGAAGCTGTACAAGGAAGAATGCCTCAAATCCGCGTACTACCTTCCATTAAAGCTCATAAAGGTCCCGTGAAGTTTTGGCCAGATTTGGCGAGTGACCTCTACAGCCGGGAAGTGACGGTACCGCGATAATAACGTAGATTTGATCGATACAGACATAAATCCACCCAACTGCCCGCAGTTCCAGCCCATCGAGAGATTTTGGGCAATAACGAAGCGGAAGCTTAAGAAAAGTGGAAAAACGGCTCGGGATGCGACTCAGATGACCAAAATGTGGAACAAATGTGCCAAGAACGTTGACTCCGGAAGTGTGCGTCAATACGTTACCGAGATACAGATGATTTTATTATTCCGGATTCTAAATGGACACAGCTTTAACCCTCTTTTACTTCTGGAACTTCTAGGAACAGAAGCGTGAGAATATGAACGATAACGACCAGCATGCCCTAACAGATGCAGCATTGAGCTGTGTTGGTTTTCGAAACAAATCGTATTTTTAAGTTAACATAGTAAATTATTGTTTCCTCTGGGAAAATCTGTGATTTACTGTTTCCATTTATTACCTGGAACGTGCGATTTTGCAGAAAGCCGTGGATAAACTGGGTGATTTTCAGGGGTCCTCTTTGCTGCTCTTAGTGCTTTCCTACGAGCTTTGACGGCTTTCTTTGTTCCTTCACACCACCATGGTAATGCTCTTTTACCAGGTCTGCTGCTTGTTCTGGGGATGCATGCCTTTGCTGCATATTTCTTCGGGCTCGTATGTGTGCTTCACATCTATTGATTGCGCGATATTATTTTCAAATTCCACCGTGGACGCCTGGTTGTATCTGGTGGAGTTTGGCTACATCACATCACATTCTATTGGAAAGTGGTCACTGCCACCGATATCCGGGTGGATAAACCAACTTAGATTTCTTGTGATTTCGCTACACGTTAAGGATACATCGATACTCGATTTGCAGTTGCTTCGAAAAAAGGTGATATCTCCGTCGTTGAAGACGATGAGATCGTTGTTCTCCACGATATCCATTATGGTAGCCCCTCTTCTATCGGTTTTCTTTGATCTCCACGCGTAGTGGTGTGCATTGAGATCTCCGAGAATCATAAATGGCCTTTCGAGTTGATCAATGATGTTTTCTAGCTCGGATTCTAAATTCGTGATTCCTGATGGCTGAAGGGACACGATCGAATGCTGAAAAGGAGTTTCAACGGTTATCGGAAGTGCAATAAGAGGAGTGTTTAGTAGTTTCTGCCTGTGGGGAACTGATTGATGTACAGCAAGTGCCACATTTTGAAAGCGAGTTGAGCCTGTTTTGATGTACCATTGGCACTTTCCGCGGAGTATGTTGTTCAGGTTTGTGGATTCCGTACAATGAATCTCCTGTAGTGCGATGGTCTGAGGTGGGTTACCGTGAGTCAGCATTTGTAGATCGTTTAAGTTGTTAAACAGGCCGTTAATATTCCACTGTAGCGCAAGGATCCGTGTTGGAAGTAACGCTGTTCCTAGTCGCGATCAACTCCGTATTCAAAAATCTTCCAGCCGGAATGCGCATATTCGTCTATGCAGATGATATCGTAATCGTATTGGTAGGTGAGCATCGCAAAGTAATCAGAAGAAAACTACAAGCTGCTGTTCGAGCAGTAGCTAGATGGCCAGAGAAAGCTGGCTTTAAAATGGTTGTAGAAAAGTGCGCAATCTCGCACTGCTGCGTACACAGACATCATCCATGGACGAGCCCAATTAAAATCAACGGTTGTGAAATGCCATTCCGAAAGCAAGTACGAATTCTTGGGGTTACAATTGATAGAAGGTGTTCGTTCAATTCCCACTTTGCAGCAACTAAACAAGAAGTCGAGAGCAGGATGCGCTTAGTAAAAACCATCAGTAATAGACATCAATCAAACAACAGAAATTCACTTCTTCTCATCGGAAACAGTACGGTAGTCAGCAAGTTACTATATGGACTAGAACTAACGATCCGATCTTCTACAATGCTCATCCATACACTTGGTCCTGTATATAATAAACTGATTCGACTCGTCTCTGGACTGCTGCCTAGTTCACCCAATTTGTCTACTTGTGTGGAAGCCGGAGTGCTCCCGTTTGAGCTTCTCGTGACCAAAACAGCCACTTCAAGAGCTGTTAGTTTTCTTGAAAAAACGTACGGTGATCGTGAAGGTGTGTACATTCTTGAGAAAGCTGAGAACTTATTGCTGGAAAATTCTACGTTGAACTTCCCCCTGTTGAAGAGCTGCACCGAGTAGGAGATTTAAGATGGAACCACCCTGTTCCAAAAGTCGAATGGGCATTAAAGAGGAGAATCCGTGCTGGCGAATCTTCAGCGAAGTCTCAGCGACACTCAACAACCTGCTTGGCACAAAAGACGCCTCATACACCAAGATCTACACCGATGGATCTCGCGCAAACGGAAAGGTCGGAGTGGAGTGTATAGATTGTCCTCCAATATCGCACGAAGTTTACCTGAACACTACTCTGTATTATAGTCTGAAACTGCGGCCATCCTAACGGCAATTGAAAGTACTGAAAACATTAACAACCCAATAATAATCTTGTCCGACTCAGCCAGCGTTATCTCGGCTCTGAAAAACCCAAAGCAAAAGCATCCATGGATTCAAGCTATCCAATTGAATCCCTGAACAGACATACTATACTGCAGGATTCCCGGTCACTGCGGTGTCAGAGGGAACGAAGAAGCTGACAAACTCGCAAAGCTATGCCGAAATTCCCAACGATGGTGGTGCAAAGTTCCCGGTATGACATCGGACTTGCATCAAAATGAATTGCGCCAAGCATGGAATGCTGAACGCGGCCTCTTCACACACAAATAAAAGGCGAAGTGCAGAAGTGGAAGGACAGGAAAAGTCGCAGGGAGCAACAGGTATTGTCAAGGCTCCGAGTTGGGCATACCAAAGTAAACATCCTCACTACATATCCTCTGCTTCAGAACCGACGTGCACCCAATGTCAAGTTCCTCTAACAGTTGAGCACCTATTAGCTGTTTGTCCTGAATATGAAGAAATTAAGAGGAACATAGATTTGGATATCACCATTCAAGACATTCTACGAAACGAAGTATTCGCTGAAGACAAGCTGATTACTTTCCTGAATGAAACAAAGTTATACTTTGAAATCTAATGTGTCAAAATTATAACTATTTTCTTCTTCGCTCTAAAGCGGTGAACCAGCTAAACAGCTAAAAACCTCTATAATAAAGATATATATATATATATATATATATATATATATATATATATATATATATATATATTATATATATATATATATATATATATATATATATATATATATATATATATATATATATATATATATATATATATATATATATATATATACATAATTATTGTTTAAGATGTTCTAATAAACACCCTAGAGAAGTTTCAATTTGTTTTTATTGTTTAGTTAAAGGTTCTCAGTATGGAGGACGCAGTATTTTTAATTAATATTCTAAAAACCTACTCTCAAATTGAGCTAATAGGGACGAACGACCGTAACATTTAATAAGGAAGGATACACTTAATAAGGAAGGATTTGAAACAAACCGTGCTTAGTTTGAATTTAAAACAAGAAATTTATTCAATTTTGAAGTGCTGCTCAATTTTGTAGACTGATTTCACAATTTTCAAAAGGGCAATACTGTCTGAAAGTGGGCGATTACACCTGGCTACAGCAAGTACACCCTTCGAGATGGAGGGGCACTGATTACACTGGTCGACAGAGATTTCTAGACCCAGGGCTCCATGCCAGTTTCCATTAGCTTGGGTCCCAAAATCACCGAATATTGTATTTTGACTTTTTTTGCATTTTTCTTCACAATTTTGCATCAAAAATTTAAATTTTAAAATATTTTGAAATCCACTCAAATAACTGCCTCGGCTTAAATGCAAATACTCCAGAAGCATTTTTTTTTTAAATTTCAGACTTTGCAGAAGAAAATGTGTCGATCCGACTTTACCAGAAAAGGTTATAACCGTTGGAAGGCAGCATATTTCGCCAAAAAACAGCATAGTACAGTAAACCCCCCGACATTCGCGGATTCCCTTTAGGAGGCTCTTAAATGATATACCTCTATTGTTTCATCAGAATATATCTCGTGATCCTTCGTATATAGGTAGTTACTTCCATCAACGAAGTTGTTCAGTAGATCAACCCCTTTACGATGCTAAACTTGAAACTTCAGATCTATCTCACTACGTGGCGCTAATGTGCATGTGAACATACTTTATAACCTGATTATCGAGATCCTTGACATATAACAGTTCAGTGTCCTGAACAAAAATGTTTGGTTGATTGTGACCTTTCGGATGGTGTTAACATTAGTTCAGAACTCGTCCGCTACGTGGTACTAGTGTACATGTAAACTTTGTGTGTTACCTGTAATTTGAGATTGGGATCGTGTATAAATTCACTGTTTTCAGGAAAGTTAGTTGTAAAGTTATGAGCTTTCAGACGCTTGACTCAACAGTTGAGAATTATCTCACTTTGTGGCGCTAGTGAGCATGTTAACTTACTATATAATCTGGATATCGAGATTATCGACATATAGCAGGATGGCGACTTCACAACAGATATTCGTAGGGTCAGAGCTTTTTGAATGGTGTTCCAATTAGATCAGAATTCCGAGAAAGTCCGCTACGTGGTGCTAGTGTTCAAGTTATCTTTTTGTAATATCTGTATTTTGATATCTAGATCATGTATGAATTTTAGTAATCTTGGCCTTCCAGACGGCCTACTTCATGGTTCACTTCATGGTCTGCCAGTGAACTATGTGATGAATGTTTATCACCGGTGCTCATAAGAGGCTGATTACCCAAATATGAGTACTTTTGGTTCGTGCATCTGAGAGCTTCGGGTTAGTCCTTCAGAAAAGCTTTTCAAAAAACTTCAGGATAGCTATTAAGAGAACTTCACGGAAGTTCTGCAGAGAAGTTCATGGAAGTTCTACAGAGAACTTCATGGAAATTCTTCAGAGCGCTTCAGGGAAGTTCTATAAAAAACTTCAGAGACATTTTTCAGAGAACTTCACGGAAGTTCTTCAAAGACCTTCAGAAAAGTTCATCAGAGAACTTCATGGAAGTTTTTCAGAGGACTTCAGGGAAGTTCTACAAAGAAATTTAGAGAAACTTTTCAGAGAACTTCTTGAAAATTCCTTAGAGAACTTTGAGAACTTTTGCAGAGAATTCTTAGAAGTTCTGCTAACAACTTCAGGGAAATTCTGAACAGAACTTCAGGCAAGTTATTGAGAGAACTTCAAGGAAGTTCTTAAGACAAATTCATGAAAGTTCCTCAGAAAACATCAGAGAAGTTCTGCAGCGAACTTCATGGATTTTTTTCAGCGAACTTTAAAGAAATAATGCAAAGAACTTCAGGGAAGTCTTTCAGAGAACCACATGGTAGTTCTACAGAGAACTTCATGGAAGTTTTGCAGAGAACGTCATGATAGGTCTACAGAGAACTGCAAAGAAGTCTTTCAGAGAACTTCATGGAAGTTCTGCAGAGAACTTCAGCCAAGTTCTTCGGAGAAATTCAGGGAAGTTTTTCAGAGAACTTTAGGGAGCTTTTGCAGAGAACTTCAGGAAAAACATTTCAAATGACTTCAAGGAAGTTCTTCAGAGGACTTCAGAGAAAACTTTCATAAAACTTCGGATAAGTCATAAAACTTTGGGTAAGTCCTTCAGAGAACTTCATGGAAGTTATTCAGAGAACTTCATGGAAGTTCTTCAGAGAACTTTGTTGAAGTACTTCAGAGAACTTCAGGGAAGTTCTGCAGAGAACTTCAGGAAATTTTTGCAGAGAATTTTGTGTTCTTCTGAATTGTACTGAGAAATCATGAAAGTTCTTCAGAGAACTCCAGGGAAGTTCTGCAGAGAATTTCAGAAAAATTCTACAGTGAACTTGATGGAAGTTCTTCAGAGTATTTTAAGGCAGTTCTTTGTGGATGTTCTGCAGTTAACCTCAGGAAAATTCAGCAGAGAACTTCTGAAAAATTCCTCACAGAACTTCAGGGAATTTCTGCAGAAAACTTCAAGGAAGTTTTTCAGAGAACTTTAGGCAACTTCTTCAGAGAACATCAAGGAAGTTCTTCGGAGAACTTCAGAGAAGTTCTGCAGAAAGTTCTTCAAAGAACTTCATGAAAGTTCTTCAAAAAACTTCAGGGAAGTTTTTCAGAGAACTTCAGGAAAGTTCTGCAGAGGACTTCAGAGAAAATCTTCACAAAACTTCGGGTAAGTCCTTCAGAGAATATAATGGAAGTTCTTTAGGGAACCTCACTGAAGTTCTTCAGAGAACTCAATGGAAGATCTGTAGAGAACTGCAGCAAAGTTTTGTAGAGAACTTAAGGAAAGATTTGAAGAGAATTAAGGCAACATTTGCAGAACTCTTCGGGAACGTTTTGCAAAGACATTCTGGGCAGTTCTTTAAAGAACTACAGGAAACTTTTGCAAAGATTTTTTGAGAAATTCGTCATAGAACTACAGGGAAGTTTTGCTGGAAAATTCTGGAAAACTTTACAGCAAACTTCAAGGAAGTTGTTCAGAAAATTTCAGGGAAGTTATTAAGAGAACTTCACAAAAGTTCTTCAAAGAACTTCAGGCAAGTTCTCAGAAAACTTCAAAGAATTTCAGGGAAGTTTTTCCAAGAACTTCACTGAAGCTCTTCACAAAACTTATGTTATGCGAGCCAAGGAGAGAATGGGACTGCAGACAAGCCGGAAGCAGAAGCAGCCAAAACGAAGCACCAAATGGGCTGAAACTGTGAAACCGAGAGCTCGAAAGCTGTACGACAATTTGCTGACCAAAAAATCGAGCTATGTTTTCAAGGACGACGAAACTTACATAGAACTCGAATATTAAACTCTGTCGGGACAACCGTTTCATACCTCGCCGGAGGGAATGGATGTTCCTGGATTCGTGAAAGCTATTTAGATCTAAAATAATCGGCAAGAAGGTAATGGTGTGGCAAGCCTAATGCGGGTTTGGAAAAAACATCTCGACGACAGATGCAATGAATGGTCAAATCTACGTGAAAGAGTGTCTGCAAAAAAGGTTGCTAGCCTAACAAGCCTAACAGCATAACAAGCCTACAATCTTTTGGACTGATTTTGCTTCCTGCTATTACTGTAAATATGCAATAGAGTGGAACAAAAGGAACAAAGTCGTATTTGTACCAGAGGAGACGAATCTACAAAAATGCTTTCGCTAAGGCGAATCTCTAGCCTTAGCGAAACTTTCTGGACTTTTACGAAAGCAAAGCTGAGAAAACACACGAAACCAGCAGATAGAGTTGAACAATTTAAGAAAAATTAGCCAAAAGTGGTGAAAATGGTAGAAGAAAACACTGTGCAGAAGCTTATGAGTAGTTTTGAGGGAAAAGTTAGACAACTTGCCTGCCCAACGGAAAATCAAGCTTAATTTGAAATGAAGATGAAAAGAAAATATTGATTTTTATTGGAGAAAGGAAGTGTATTTATATTTTTCGGAACAGCCTTTATAGTAACAAGTGATTTGATAGTTCTTAAAATTACTAGAAGCTCGTTTCAAGTTCTCGACTTTAAAACTCACATCGGAGGCAATGCTCTGTATCTCCACGTCTTGCGAGGGAATGTAGATGTAATACTCTATATTAGAAACTTAGTGATAAGCAAGCCATTTCATAGTTCATGGTGCTCCTTTAAGAAGTGTATTAAATCGCTCTCTATGTATCGTAGCAGTAGGATAATTAAGCAGAAAGTCTCTCAAAATGTCGAGAATTTTCAACTGTTTTACTGAACCGAAAGAAGACAAACACATGTTTCCTTGAGAAGGGATGGTAATACGTAATTTGGGTAAGTTTGCCTTGGGAAAGGTCGTAATTATGCACACTGAAAAACACAATCATAGAACAAAACCTTCCACCAATCAATTAAATTGAGTCAAACTAAAGTAAGGAAATAAGAAGAAGAAGAAACGTATAAGAAGAGAGAACAAAAGGGTATTTTTCACATTATTTAGCACTCTTTGTGTTTCTTTTATCTAGAGAGAAACCCAGAAGCATACGATATGAGACAAATGTTTAAAACAATTGCTATTCACAGAGCTTGAAAAACTATTCAATTAAAACAGCAGGTGGCATCAACAAACTTGTCCTTTAAGTCGACCAGCAACCAGTATGCCAGCTTATGTGATGTAACTGGGTTGAGATCGATTATTTATTGAGATAAATTTAAATTTTGATAATGTACTCTACCACTGCATTATACTTGTTAAATTCAGCGGACACAAATCAACACATTTGTCTCATAAAGCAACTAATTTATGACACTTCTTGAACAATCACAATAGATAAAGAAGGTTTCAACCAACTCAGCACCTAGAAGAAAGCTACTTCCCATTTCCCATTATTTTGCAAAGGATAATGGGAACAAACTTCACTCAAAAAAGGGCTATTAAAATCTGAACGAACATTTCTTAAGCACCTAAGCTTTTATCGATTAACTTAATCAATCTCCTTATTGTCTTTAAGTAATTACAATATTTCAATATCTGTTTGGTCAGCTGTGGTAATATATGAGAAGAGATAATCCGTAAAACGAACCAATCAAAACAGATAGGACGTTTTGCATTGTTTGTCTAGAAATATTTTTGAAAACGGTCGTCATCCACGATACAAACCGACAAGCCCACCAAACCGGCTGGGCAGCGTAAAATGTTGTAATAAATTCCCCCCCAAAAAGTTCAGACCAAATATGACCGCGATTATTCGGTCACCGAGCGAGGCCAGCCAGTCGAGGCAACAGTGGCAAACCCGATAAAACCATCCGGTCTATAAAAACTTTTATTCAACACGCTGCTTTCAAACGTACCGAGAATAAAACTTCACTTTATGGTGCTGTTGGGATCAATTTTTATTTCCGCAAAACAATTACCTCAATATTTCTGTTTCGGTGCTGCTCGAGCTCACAGGCTATAACACAATTTCCACTTTGTAACATCATCCCTTCTTTCAGGCCTGTTTGACCGGGTATCGAATATCTCGGTCCGAGTTGAAAGTTTCATTTTTCGCATAACCATTCCACTCGGCTTTCGCTCTCAGGGGGGTAGTCCTCTCAGCATCGACATCAGTTTGCCTCGTAAAATGTTCAAATAATAGTCGAAAATAGCATATCGATTACATACAGCCGGTACCTTCTTTGCCCTTGCTGCTGGACTCGGCGGAAAACATCCCCGAAGCGTCACGGGAAATTATGCATCGATAAAAATTTATAATAATTCCGCCACTTGAACGGTTAAGTGCCTTTCTACTGTCTGATCTGGAAGGGGACGAAGTAAAATAAAAAACCAGCTGAAAAAGCGCTCCCATAAAAATGGAAGACAAGAAAAGTCGTTCAAACAATTGCGAATCATTTGTTCGCTCTTTGGCTTTTTCTCCACCGGAAAATGCACCAGCGTATGTTTTCTGCCATGTCGGTGGAAACTGAAACCGGTTTCGAAAAGTTGAAAAATCAGTTGAATTATTGAGCAGGCTCCGATCCACGGTCCGGTCGGTCAAAACCGAGTGCTGAAAAATGGAGATGCATTATTTGCATGGGAGCGGGGCTTTCCCTTAGTTCGAACGGCAGTCAGAGAATCATTTCTCTGTGATGAACTATTCAACAACATCGTACGTAGTCGAATGGAAATATTTTCCGCACTAGAGCATGTACTTTTATGCTGGTTTGTTTTTAGGGAAGTTTGGAACTGGGAGGGTCTTATGCATATTACATGGAGTAGCTACGTAGCTAGCAAATGATAATATCAAATCATTTGGATTTCAGCTGTTATCGCTAAACAAAATTTGTTATTACCATTCTGTTCTTTTGATATCATATGTTATCACTTTTAAAATACAGTTTTAGACAACTTTTGCTGGTTAAATGCAAAACTATAGACACCATCCGGATGTTTGAATAAGATATTATGATTTTAAGTAAACTAATTATTTCAGTTATTGGTGTGAGAGTTTGATATCAAGTGAATAAACAAACTTGAAACTATTGCAACTGTTTTGCTCACATTATAAGATTTATTTTTAAGATGATCTCATTGATAACAAAACCAGTTATTGTTATAAAATCCAAGGTGTAATTTTTTGTTATTTCTTCTATTATTTTGGCTGTTAATTCAGGCTCAATAATAACATCAGTTATAAAACTTTGATAAGATGGTAATAGAATTTGTTATCAATTTGGTAGAATCCTCTGTTCGGGTAATTATTTGCAAGAGCATTATTTAAGATATTTAGTAGATAACATTAGACACCTTAATTAATATGGCGAGAATTTTTCTGAAATTTAAAGAAAATAATTGCTAGCTCTGCTAAAGCTCAGCATTGGAGAAATAAAAACACAGTTCTATGAGTGTTCACTATGCGTAATTTGCAAACTGTATTTTAGTGACAGACGGTGTTGATAGGTTAAGAGCTCAATATTGTACAGGATATTTGTTCTAATGACGTCAAGTGAACAGAAAGTTAAATCCAATTCTCCGTTTATTTTCTTCCATTTTGTCAGGAGCATAGTGCAGCGTTGCCAGACCCACTAATTTAATTTCTAAACAATGATTTTTTTTTTAAATCTCAACAATAATTTAAATTTTGTGTAAATCTCACTTATTTAACATTAGTTTACGTGGTTGAAGTTCGTCATAGATTATCCTATCGCAGCCAGGGAAGCAGAGTGATTTGCAGTTCCATGTTCCGAGTTTCCAATCGTAGTCCTTAATTCGTCGCCTAGGTCTTTGCCGATTGTTACGGTCCGTATTAACTTCTGTATTATTTGTAAGATTGATTTTTTAAGGGCGGCTTGTTGGGCCTTCCCCAACCCCTATCTCGCCAGAGGACTATCGTGCACAGTACTGTTTTGAGTCCCACGCTGGCACGAGGACGATGATCAGCCGCTCCTAACATGGAGAACAGACGCTGTTTGAGCCGCCCTGACATGGAGAACAGACGCTCAGATAGACTGCACCCTTTGAAGAGGGCAGCCCCCCTTCCCTGTCAGCATATGACCAAGGTCCCACCGGGGTTGGTTACCCGATCTTTCCTATGGTTACTCATACCCCAGTTGGCACCACGGGGAGGTAGGGATAGGAGTTACTGGACAAGAGGCTAAGGATCGCAGTAGGATCTATTTTATACCTGCAGGTACGCGAAGTACCAATGAAACGCATTGTCCAGTCATTTACCAACAAGTACTTCGACGAGCACCTGAACGGTAATGTAACAGCGAACGAAAGTGGCTCGGTAATAAATCTAGGAACACGCGCAGAACATGAGAAGACCCAGACTCCAACCCTTCAGGAAGTTGAGGAGGAAATAGGTAGGTTGAAAAACAACAAATCCACTGGTGTTGGCCAACTCTCAAGCGAGTTATTGAAATACGGTGGTGAAGCACTGGCCAGAGCGCTGCACTGGGTAACAACCAAGATTTTGGAGGAGGAATGTTTACCGGAGGATTGGATGGAGGGAATAGTGTATTCCATCTATAAAAAAGGCGATAAGCTGGATTGCTGCAATTATCGTGCGATCACGCTACTGAGCGCTGCCTTCAAGTTGCTCTCCAAAATATTATGCCGCTGCCTGTCACCAATAGCAAAGGAGTTTGTGGGGCAATACCAAGCGGGATTCATGGGTGCCCGCGCTGCTACGGACCAGATTTTCGTGATTTGGCAATCGTGCCTACTTAGGACTCCGAAGGACGCTAAGATCAAACAAAGTTCGCCGAACCACAAAGTTGACCATCTACAAGACATTAATTAAACCGGTAGTTCTCTACGGCCACGAAACATGGACATTGCTAGTGGAGGACCAACGCGCCCATGGAGTTTTTAAACGGAAGGTGCTGTGTACCATCTACGGTGGAGTGCAGATGGAAGACGGAACGTGGAAGAGGCGAATGAACCACGAATTGCCTCAGTTGCTGGGAGAACCTCCCGTCGTACACATCGCAAGAATCGGTCGACTACGATGGGCTGGGCATGTCGTTAGAATGTTGGATGAAAACCCTGTGAAAATGGTTCTCGAAAACGAACCGACAAGTACTAGAAGAAGAGGCGCGCAACGAGCAAGGTGGATGGATCAAATAGAAGGTGACCTGCGGACCCTCACTTTTATCGTACTTATGCAAAATGGGGTTGCGGCTGAGATGAGCGGGAATAATTTACCCATCCCAAAATAAATTAAAGTGCTGTCGAGAGTCATAACTTCATGCGTGGGCGTCAAGAGTCATAACTTCATGTGCGGGCCGCACGGCCAAGTGAGATCAACCACGGATTCAGTATCAGCACTTTCCAAAAATTCAGGATTGAATCCCATGTCAGAAACATTGAAAAAAGACGCGGGACTACTCCACCTGGTTGCGCTTTTCTGTCAATAACATTTCGAGTCGATAAAGTTAGATCTACTCAGTCCTTCAGGCAACAACCAGAGACGTTTTTTTATTGTAACAAAATTGTTGTAGCTTTTGTATTGTTTTTTGTATAATGCACGAATGTTCTTTCTGTTTCAACAAATAGCTTTGTTGCTTTTGACAGTTGCGCGTGTGCGCATTAATTACGTATGTTTCTTCATAGAACGAACAAATCGGTTCGTTGCAGAAATGCAAGGATGGATTTGTTGGGTACTAACCTTCGATTTCGTAATATATACTAAAATTAACTTTCAGCGTAGTTGAAACTGGTAAGTATTTGAAAGTCTAAAGTTTCTTCTCTGAATATTAATTCAAGTTTATATTACGAAATCAAAGGTAGCACTAACAAATCCATGCGTTGGTGCCACGCTGTTCTGGCCGGATCTCACTATTCCGTGCCATGTAACGCCGAGCCTGGCAACGAAGCGAAGCGCATCGATGTGGTCCCGAAGGAGGCGAACCTCGCCAAATACACCAGAACTTCGTCCGATCGAAAAGTTTACGGGTAATAACGAAGAAGAAGTTGAAGAAAAGCAGAAAAACATTCAAAACCGATGAAGCTTTGAACAAAAACAGGTATAAATAGTGTACGGAGGATGGACAAAGCCTCGCCCAAGATCTCACGAGCAGTGTTAAGAGGAATGTACGAGCATTCAGCTTGGGGGAAGAATTCAATAAATAAATTATGCCAAAACATAGTTAATATATAGTTATTTAATCCCTTAAAATTTGAGAAGTATCCGATTTAAAATAAATTTTTGGTGATCATTTTTGTGTGTCTCATTTTTTCCGAGTCCAGTCTTTAGCTTTAATTGTTTATAATTTCTGAAAGGGAAATAATTTTCTTCCATGCAAAGTGGTGTAAGTTTTATGTATGAACGTACTTTTTTCTTCTATGCCATTTTGAAAAAGTAACCAATTTTCTAACAAGTTTGAAAGTAATCTCAATATTCGTTTCAAAAAACATTTTGCATAAGTTACTAAAGCAAGCAAAGGCACTGACAAAGGGCTCACACACCTTTTGAAATCAAGCGTAGCTGAACATATCTTCAACGAAGAACATTTTTTAAACTTAAATAATAAATAAATTTAAAACATACACAAACCCTTGGAAACTAAATGTAGCGGAAAGCATAGCAAATAACTAACAAAATTTCAAAAACTTGGTTGGCAAGGATCAAGAAAACGGATAGTCGTGGCTGCTTAAATGTATTCCTTCATCACAAAAACAACAAACCGACGGGTTTTAGTTGTTACGGAGGGAACATGGTTCACGATTGATATTTTTTTCTCAATCTTCTTGGGCTGCAGGACGTTTCGCAGGAAACCATTCGGTGAAATAACTGCACAGCTATAACTGATGGTTGGTCGGACGTCCCCACATGTTTTATAGTCGCTGGCACGATAACTGTGGCAGCATGAACCAATCAGAGCGTGGCGCAATACATTTTTCTATCAAGTACTTTTTAATTAGTTTAAAGAAATGTAATAAACTAAAATAGCAACAGGGATTCAGCTTTGCTTATCTACCTTTCGAATGAAATGCGTATCGTAAAATTTCTGTGGACCAGAGAAGAGATATTATCTTTCAAAATCTCCAAACCGGCATTGGCGTAACTACTGGGGTGCCTAGGGGCCAGGCCCCCTCAAAATTCTGGCTGTAGCTCCAGATTTTTCCTTATATATATTTCTACTTTGAATGAAACACTATTCATACTCTCTACGAATTGTAGGGTTTTTCCCAGTGTAATTTGCTTTTGGACTTTGCTCCTCCAGAAATAGCTTGAACGAGTAACTATTTCTGAAGGAGTAAAGATGCGCACACCTCTTCCTCCACACTTTCACTTACCCCACTGTACCTTATATGATGAAATTCGGTACATATATCAAGAAAACCATAGTTAACGACAATTAGATCCGAGAATTCCGATATATCCACATTACATCCACTTCGCTCGAGAGTTTGCGTCTGTTAAAATGTTTTGATATTGGAAATATTTGCCCAGCATCATGGGATCCTACTAATGAACAGCAATTTTTGCTAGAACCAAAGATGTGAAGAGATGGTATCGATAGGTCCCAAAGCACTCGGCAGGTTATGAAATTGAATAGAATTAGTTTGAAATTGAGCGTAGGGCTTTTATGAAGCAGTATTTCGAAGCAAATGTGCTTGACCGTGCTCAAATACCGTCAAAGGCACAGAATAATTCTTGTGATGTGAAATCTCTGTTTTTATACTCCCTAAAGACCACTTGTGATGGAAACCAATTTCCAATTAGAAGTTTTTGAAAACACAACTTCTCATTTTTACCAGTAATGTTTTTCTCGTCGTTGTTTACTTAAAAACCTCATTGAGAAACCCGGTAAGGTATTGTATGCTGATCCTCTTAACAGCATGTTTTGGTGGAAACCTCCGTCATTGAATAAATACAGTTTAGGAAAGGCTTGTAAGATGGAACACGATTCGTTTTTGCCATGTATGTATAATTTTTATTTTTCGAAGATTTTTCGAAGAGGAACTAAAGGAGCTCAAGTTTGCCCACGGAACTGATTATTTATAGCCATCAAAAAAAATTATGGCCTTTTTTTGAAATCCATAGAAAATTACAATTTCAAAAATGTATTGTTATATGTATTTCAATTTATTATTGATTCCATGGCATTTAAAAAAATAAAAAATGTCATTCTTATGTTATAAAACGAAAAAAAAAAATATGTTCAATCGTATAACCTCAACAGTGTTCCATCTTATGAACACTGTTGAGGTGCTGATTATATTTTTTTCGTTTTATAAGAATATTTTATTTTTCGCTCTGTAAATCAATAATAAATTGAAGCCCCTTCTTCTTTAGTAGCTATGAATATATTTGATAATATAATATCAGTTCCATTAATTCCTCTTTCGAAAAATCTTCAATTATACATGCGAGCAAAAAAACGAATCGTATTCCACAAGCCTTTAATATTTATTCAATGATAGATTTCCAACAAGCTGCTGTTAAATGAATCGAAACATCAACTACATACCGGGGTATAATGAAGATTTTAAGTAACGAAACGATACTGTAAAATGAAGTTGTGTTTTCAAAACTCTAATTGAAATTGGTTTCCATCACAATGTCTTTGTAAAACGGGATTTCACATCACAAATTCTATTGCCTTCAACGTATTTGGCGCAGTCAACATACTGCTCATAAAAACTTACCTCAATTTCAAACGTAATTTCATGGCTGCCATCTGTAAATCTTTATTGCTGTTCATTAGTAGGATCCCATGATGCTGGAAAATATTTCCAGATTTCCAAAACGGAACGCAAACTCTCGGCGAATGTTGATATGTGGCAAGTCTGATTGATAGGCAACTATGGTTTTCTTGATGTGTGCAATTTTCATCATACTGTGATGAAAGTATGGGGAAAGATGTATGCACACTTTACTCAACACAAGTAGTTGCTCGTTCAAATATTTCTGGAAACAAAGTACAAGCTCGTACTATTTGAATCCTTGAGATGAATAGTGTTCATTCAAGTAGAATATTAGGAAAATTCTGGGGAGAAACTACAAATTTTTTTGGAGGGCCTATTTCGACAATGGTTTTCCGCCAGTAAATTGACAGATTTTGAATAATATCTTCTCTGATCACCAGAACGATATGACCTTCAGCCAGATAAAGCAAGCTGAATCCCTATTTATATTTTAGTTTATTACATTTCTTTAAAACTAATTAAAGTACTTGAAACAATGACCCTGCCTTCTAATTAATTTCGGCTGCACAGTTATCGATAGCCAGCTTACTGTAGCGTGACCTACTCTTCTTTCTCGGGCTCTGCGAAGCAACTGAGCTTGTATCGTGGTATGTTCCGTAACGTATCGGTTGTTATTTTGTGATGAAATTGATACGATATCATTTTCTTGTTAACAAGTTTTGAAATTTTGTTAATTAATGCTCCGCTAAGGAACATTTATTATTTAAATTTAAAATGATTCTTCGTTGAATATGTTCAGACAGATATTATTGTCAGTGCCTTTGCTGCTTTAGTAACATGCAAGTATTTTTAATGAATTACTTTCAAACTGTGAAAGTGATTACTTTCAAGTAACGTAAATCAGAAAGTACGTTCACCGGAAGAAGGTATTTCCTCGAGAGGTAAACAGTAAAGTAAGACTGGACTCGGAAATGGACACACAAATGATCGCAAATTTATTTTAAAATCGGATGCCTCAGAACACAGGACAAATAACATATGAGTAACTATACTGTATAATTATTTATTGAATTCTTCCCCAACAGATAAACATTCCTCAATACTGTAAAATGAATCATCCTCCATTTGTTTTGTTCAGAAACTCATCGGTCACAGATGTTTTCTGCTTTTCTTGGCCTAACAAATGTACCCAAGGCACCTCAGCCTGTGTATTTGGCAGGTTCCTTCCGGGATTCACATCAATGCACTCGCTCGTACAATCCATTAACTGGCATCTGGCGGATCCGGCCAGGACGTGGCGCAGCGCATGGATTCCTGATTGGTGCTGCAGCTGATTTCATGATATGGCCCAGTTAATATTCAGAGCTTTAGACAACTCACCGGTTTCAACACGCTGAGTGGTACAGTATATACGAATCGAATATACTGCTCGTCAGTAACTGATGCCACGCTGTAGTTGGCAATGTACTTTTTGTGAGCATTCTTATTAATGGCATACCTTCAAGCACAAGCTACTGTGATACTGAAAATTCGTGCGTCTCCCAAACAATGCCAAAACCTGGAAATATTTTGTTACAACAAAACGTCTCTATTGTTGCCTGAAGGGCAGATCTAACATCGATGTTATTGACAACTTCAGATAGTCCGTCTGTTTCTGACATGGGATTCAATCCTGAACACGGAAGTGTAACATCGTGGTTGATCTCCTAGCCGTGCAGGCTACACATGGATATGACTCATTGTACTATTTATTTGGGATGAGCCATGCATCTGCAGCCTACCGGCCCCATTTTACATAAGTGCAAGTGGATCCACCGGGTCTGTATTTGATCCGTCCCTTGTATCTCTTCGGTTCGTTTTCGAACCCGTTTCCTGGGGTTTCGTCAAACGTTCTATTTATGCTTGTATCGTAGTCGTACGTTGCGACGTTCTCCACAAATAAGCATAACTCCGGCAGATGTGCCGTTTAAAACTCCGTAGACGTTGACAACTGATATCATGTGGCTGACGTGAAGTACCGAACAATGTCTTTGTAGATGTTAACTTTGATGGTTCGACTGACTGTTTGATGTAGCGTCATTTCAGGTAGACGCGATCCTGGTCCGTAACGTACCAGGCACTGTAGTCCGCTGTGCTGCCTGAAGCGCTCTTTGCTATTGGTGACGGAACGGCGGAGGCAGCTGAGCGGCAGCTCAGTAGCGTGATCACGCGATATTACACAGTCAGTATCGCGCTGGATTAGTGCATATTCCTCAAATCAAATCCTCCTGCTCTCTCAGATAACAGTTCCATACCTATTGATATCGCCACCGTGAACTCAACAATAAACTGATTGACACCGAATAGTTGTTATTTTCAGTACCTATTTCCTCCTCGGCCTCTGAAGGTTAGTCTAGTCTTTCTCATGCGCGTGTTCTAGATTTACCGAGCCACTCGTTCGCTGACATTACCGTTCAGGTGCTCGATCAGTACTTATTGTGCAAATGACGAGTAAACCGTGGTACTTCGCGTACCTATGTATAAATAGATCCTACTGCGATCTTAACTTGTCAGTGACTATCCCTACACTCCCATGTGCCTTTGAGTATGGTAAACCGTAGGAAGATCAGTGTAGTGGTTACTTGATCTGTAACTGACGGGGCAAAAAAAACCCTGAGCGTCTCATTCTCCATGTTAAGTGAAGGCAGCGTCATGATCCTTCGCCAGTCACACATGAAAGCAGTGTAACGTACATCTCATGGAGCCTGTTGAAGGCCAAACAAACCGCCGCTAAAATCAATCTTACAAATAATACAGAGTAGCCAGACCGTAACAATAAATTTGAACTACATTGAAACTCGGAACGTAGACTGCAAATCGCTCTGCTCAGCCTTGTCAGACAATCTATGATGAACTTCAACCAGGTAAACAATGTTAAATAAGTGAGATTTACACAAAATTTAAATTATTGTTAGTTAAAAATCATTGTTTAGAGAAATTAAATTGAATGGAGTCTGGCAACATACTTCCTGACGCAAAATGGAAGAAAATAGGAATGGTAACTTTCTGTTCACTGTTATTTGATCATTAAATAAATCCGCAATACCAATATTGGAAGCTCTTGGCCTATCAGCACCGTCTGTCACTAAATCCTACAGTTTGCAAACGCATGAAAACATAAGTGTGTTTTTTATTTCTGTCTGAAACAGCAGACTAACGGTATTTTCTTTGAATTTCAGAGGAATTCACCATAACAAGTGTTATCACAATGACAAATATCATGAAATAATGTAAACACATAAATAATGCAGTGAAGGATTCACAAATTGTGAAACGGTATGGAACGTAAAGTTTTTATGTGCAAAGTGATAAATGAAGATAATGGAGAATAACAAAGGCCGCGCAGATTTATGGCAATGTGTTTTGTTATCAATGGATCTTAGAAATAGATGTAATGTGAGCAAGGCAGTTGCAATGGATTCAAGTACTGTTTATTCCTTGATATCAAACTCCGCATAGCTGAATGATAGTTTACTTAGCCTTGTGGTTATAACACTGTGAAACCAGCAAATTTGTCATAGCTATATTTTAAAGTGATAACATATGATATCAAAGAAAATTTGGGATAGTAATAACAGATTTTGTTTGCTTGACCTTTAACTGAAATCCTCTGATGTATCATTTGCTAGCTTCAGCAACGATATGCATGGATCCAGTTGGAAACCACAAACAAACCAGCATGAAGTACATGCTCGGAAGGCTATTTCCGTCGAACTACGTACGATGTTGATGATGGTTCATCACAGGAAATTCTCTGACACCGTTCGGAAACAGAAACTGAACACATGCAAGCCATTTTCGGCATCGGCAGTGGACCAATGGTACTCCTTGATTTCAGTTTCCGCCGACATGTTATGCATGATCTTTCCCGGAGAAAAAGGCAAATTGTTTGAACGCTTTCTTGTCAACTCCTTTTTATGAACGCACTACTAACAGTTTTTATTTACGTCCTCCAGATCCCAGATGAGCAACCGTTCAGACAACGGAGTTATTAAATTTTTATCGATGCATGAGGCCTCCCGTGACACTTCAGCCGCCGATCAATATATGTAACCCCTCGACTATTATTGAACGATGCCGATATAATATACCCCTGAGCGAAGCCAGTGAATTTCAGGACCCGTAAACTCAACTCGGACCAGTATTCGATGCCAGTGCTGTGAATTACGAAAGAAGGATGATGACACAAAGTGGAAGTACGGCAATCAGTATCTATGGTAGTGTTGCGGAAATAAAATTGATCTGGCAATACCACATGAGATGAGTTTTTCTCGTACGTTGAAAACGGCATGATGAATGAGTTTTTATGAACGGATGTCGGAGTTTTATACTGTTGACTGGCTGGCATCCTCGATGACGGAATATCGCGGTGTCATGTGCAATTTGAGTGATTCAATGCAACTGATTTTGCCTTCCACATTATTTGTGGATTAATCGTGAACATGTGGATGCCGATTTTCAAGATACAGACAAACAATGCAAAACGTCTATCTGATGGCGTTGGCGGATATCTTTTGGTGCAAACTGGCCACTACTGAACAAACAGATTTACCTGTTAAAACGGAAATTTATTAAGTTAATGGAAGCTTAGGAGAAACATGAAATGTTCCTATGAATTTTAACTCCTTGGAAACAAGTTAGTTGAGACACTCTGGAAATGGATGTAACTGGCTTCTGGTATATTGATGCTGAAGTTGGTGTAATGTAACATCTGTGTGAGTGTTCAAGTATCGTAAGTGGTAGATTTATATGTGTTGATTTGTGTCCTTCAAGATGAGCAAGTATGCAGTTAGAGTACATTATAAATTTAACATTAT
>JASCZW010008058.1:0-55853 GCA_034211315.2 Aedes japonicus
TTCGGTACAACATTTTAAAAGCAAAAATATTGCGGCTTCGACTGTTGACCATATCCTAAGATCCTCATCTATGTTACGCGGTATCACCAGTATAATTTTCACAAAACTGATTTTCACGATCAATGTCTACTCTTTGTGATACTCCTAGCAACGCAAAGTTTGTGATGTTGAAGAATCGAAGCAATCGTTGAAAACATCGTATAACATCGTAACTATGTATTTTGATTAGCAACATCATTTCGTTGCTATGTACGTTGCAATAAATATTATCTGCATTAGTAGTTCAATCATCAACTCGACTTGTAGTCTCAAGATATTTTCTCCCGAAAACCCATTCTTCGTGAACCTGATCTGAAACCTCGAACAGGTTATGGGCCCAGGCGGAAGCTGCTGAATCAAAAATTTAAGCGTGAAGTATTTGCTGTTTTTTCTTGAAGCGATGGAGTGGGCAAAAATTGTCATGTTGACAAATTCGAACTACCAATCATGGTCGTTCTCCGTCAAAGCGTTGCTGCGGAGGGAGCAGCTCTGGAAGCACGTGGATCCAGGTACTCCTCCGGAACCAATGACGGACGCATGGAAGACCGGCGACGAGAAAGCGTTGGCCACGATTCACCTGATGGTGGATGAGAGCCAATATGGACTGATACGTGACAAGACGACGGCGAAGAACACGTGGACAGCTCTGAAGGAGCACCACGAGAAAACTACTCTAGGGCAACGAGTGACCCTTCTTCGGCAAATCACGAACCAGAACTTCAAGGTAGGGGACAATATGGAGGCCTACCTGTCGGAAATCGAAAAGCAGTATGCACGTCTGGAAAATTCCGGATTCGAGATGAAGGAGTGCCTCAAGGTGGCGTTGATACTGCGGGGACTTCCGGAATCGTTTAATCCTCTAACTACGGCTTTGGAAGCGCGGAACGAGGATGAGCTCACGCTGGAGCTTGTAAAAGTGAAGCTGATGGACGAAGCGGATAAACTTCGAAAGCGACCCGGTTTCGATGAACAAGTGCTACAAATGAGCGGAAATAATGCGTCCCAGAAAAGTGTATTATGCTATCATTGCGGTAAGCCGGGGCACAGAAAGCGAAATTGCAAGGTGCATCTGGCAGAGAACAGCGGTAAGGCTGAGAAGAAGAAAGAAAAGGCCAAGGCGAAAACAGTACGCGAGAACGATAAGTCGTTCACATTCATGGTCCGGTCTGGTAAGCATGCCGCAAGTGCGTGGGTTATCGATTCGGGTGCAACGTCACATTTGGCAAGAGATCGTAGTTCCTTTGTGCGTCTCGATGAGAGTGTACGTCCGGAAATTTCGACCGCGGACGGCAAAGTTCTTCGTACGGCAGGTATCGGTGACTGTAACATTGAGTGCATGAATGATCGTAGCGAAAAAGTGTCGGTTACGTTGACGGGAGTAATTTTTGCTCCGGGTCTAGAAGGCAATTTGATTTCCGTGATGAAGCTCGCTGAAAAAGGTGTTCGTGCAGAATTCGATGCAAATCAGTGTCGGTTAGTGTACAACGGGTCAGTTATTGCGACGGCCAATCGCGCAGGTGGCCTATACCAACTGAACATGGTGGAAAAATCGTTGCTAGTAAGTGATAAGCAGCACAACGTCGACTGCCTGCATATGTGGCATCGAAGACTAGAGCCACAGAGACCCGGATGTGATTGGCGAAGTAGAGCAGCGTGGTTTGGCCTCTGGAATGAAGATCAAGAGTTGCGGAATCCACCAGACTTGTGAGTGTTGCGTCGAAGGGAAAATGGCACGGCCATCGTTTCCCCAAGCAAGCGAGAAAAAGTCGAAAGCAGTATTAGATATCGTGCACAGCGATGTATGTGGCCCTATGACGACATCGCCGGGCGGGTGCCGGTATTACATGACGATGATTGACGATCATAGCCGCTATACGGTCGTCTATTTCTTGAAGGAAAAATCCGAAGTTGCTGACAAAATCCGTGAATACGTAAGGTTCAGTGAAACTCAATTCAGTCGAAAGCCAAAGGTCATCCGTTCAGACCGAGGTGGCGAGTATACCAGCAATTCTCTAAGGAAGTTCTACGCAGAAAAAGGAATCAAGGCTGAATTCACTGCTGGCTACGCTCCACAGCAGAACGGCGTGGCTGAAAGGAGAAACAGGACGTTAAATGAGATGGGATTGTGTATGCTGTTGGATGCTGGCTTACCTCGGCGATTTTGGGCGGAGGCTGTAAATACTGCAGCATATATCCAGAATCGGTTGCCCTCATCGACGATTCGATCGACACCGTATGAAATCTGGTTTGGTACGAAACCCGATTTGCAGCACTTGAAGGTGTTCGGTTGCAGTGCATATGTGTGGATCCCGCCACAAAAGAGGAAGAAGTTTGAAGGAAAATCAACCAAAATGACATTCGTCGGATACGCATCGGACAGCAAAGCCTATCGTTTGCTGAATGTGTCTACTGTGCCAGATAGTCATCAGTCGTGACGTTCGATTCATGGAGCTCGGCGAAGCGGGTAAGAACGTGAAAGATGGAACCATTCGTGAGCTATCAAGTGAGTCCCAATGTGAAAACGAGTTATTCGATAGCGGACTGAATGCGGAGGTAGAAGAATTGCAAGACGATGATAAATTTTTCGAATTCGATGAAGATGACGATGACCATAAAGATGTTGATTCCGACGAGACAGTGCCAATACAGGAGGAGCAAGCTGCGGTATTTCCAGGTGCTCGTGATAACGTGCGGCATTCACAGAGAGCAAACTTTGGAGTCCGACCAGCGCGGTACAATGATATGGTTGGACTGGCCGTGAACACGTGCACAGAGCCAAGAACGTACAGTGAAGCGATTGCGAGTAAGGAAAGTGAGAAGTGGAAAGCGGCCATGGACGAGGAAATAGCATCTCTTCGTGACAACGAAACTTGGACAATTACCAAGGCACCCCAACATCGTAACGTAATTAGCTGCAAATGGGTGTACAAGTGTAAGGAAAACGAGTCCGGGCAAATTGTGCGATACAAGGCCAGGTTGGTCGCACAAGGTTTCTCCCAGAAGTACGGTACTGATTACGATCAGGTGTTTGCACCAGTGGTGAAGCAAATCACATTCCGAGCCGTACTAACGATAGCGAGCAAGCAACGAATGCTCGTTAAGCACATCGACATCAAGACTGCCTACCTGAATGCCGTATTGCAGGAGGAGATATTCATGAAGCAGCCACCGGGGTACTCGAACGGTGATCCAAATGCCGTGTGCTCCCTGAAGCGGTGTCTTTACGGGCTCAAGCAAGCTGCGCGGGTATGGAACCAGCGGATTGATGCGGTATTGAAGGACATGGAATTTCATCGATCATCGGCTGACCCGTGTCTTTACTTGCGGATTGTCGACGGTATGTTTACGTATGTGTTGATTTACGTGGACGACATCGTTGTTGTATGTAAAACGGAGCAGGAGTATCGAAGCTTGGTCAGAGCTTTGAGCAAGGCCTTCAAGATTACGGAGCTGGGTGACCTGAAGTTATTCTTAGGAATCCACCTTCGTCAGGAGAACGGCAGGTTCGTTTTAAGCCAGAAATCATACGTGCTTAAGATTTTGTCTCGGTTTAATATGGAAAACTGCAAAGTTTCTCGTGTTCCGATGAACAGCGGCTACATACAACAAAGGAGGATAGCGACGCATTGGCAGATGGACAACAGTACCAAAGTCTCGTCGGAGCTTTGTTGTACATCGCGGTCAATACACGCCCGGATATTGCGATATCAACTTCCATTCTCGGGAGGAGAGTCACCAAACCAACAACGATGGATTGGAATGAAGCAAAGCGGGTGCTTCGTTACCTGAAAGGCACGGCTGGCCACGAGCTACATCTGGGTGGTGGTAGCAACCTTCAAGTGGAGTGTTACGTGGACGCCGACTGGGCTGGTGAAGTTGACAACAGGAAGTCCAACACTGGCTATATTTTCAATTTCGGTGGCGGACTCGTTGGCTGGGGAAGCAGGAAGCAAACGTGTGTATCCCTGTCCAGCACTGAAGCGGAGTACATCGCACTAGCCGAATGCTTGCAGGAACTGCAGTGGTTACGTCGATTGATAGATGATTTGGGCGAACATCTGGTTTTGCCGATTGTGGTCAACGAGGCCAACCAGAGCTGTATCGCACTTGCAGCAGCGGACAGGACATCACGAAAGTCGAAACATATCGACACAAAGTACTGTTTCGTCAAGGATTTGGCAGCAGCTGGTATCGTCTCCATTCGGTACTGTCCTACAGAGCAGATGGAAGCAGATCTTCTCACCAAACCTTTGGGTGCAGTGAAGTTGCGACAACTACGAGAAGCCATTGGAATTTTACCTATCGATGTTGAGGAGGAGTGTTGAAGAATCGAAGCAATCGTTGAAAACATCGTATATCATCGTAACTATGTATTTTGATTAGCAACATCATTTCGTTGCTATGTACTTTAGATAGCAACCATGTGATATAAATATCTAGCTGCAATAAATATTATCTGCATTAGTAGTTCAATCATCAACTCGACTTGTAGTCTCAAGATATTTTCTCCCGAAAACCCATTCTTCGTGAACCTGATCTGAAACCTCGAACATGTGAAACCACACAACGTAGTTGAAAAGGACACTAGAGGGTTCGTTCTATTCTAATCAACTGAGGATGTTCATGAAAAGGGGTAAACAATATAAATTTCTTAAGATATGAGAGTATTTCCTGTGAAGTAGCATTATCTTTTCCTAGATTTTGCAAAGGTATGATTGAATCAATACATAGTGCATGCTATACCCTCTACAATGGGGACCCACTCATACGCCAAAGCTGGTATCGCAATGGCTCAACGAATGAAACGTCTTGCACAACCACCTGACCTTAACCGTATAGAACATCTATGGTCTATTTTGAAAATTAAGGTTCAAAAACAACATCCAACAAGCATTCAGAAATTACCAGAAGTAATTGTTACTGGACAAAATCACACAAAAAACGACTGCTTAGCTTCTTGAATCAATTCCGCAAAGATGCCAAGCCGTTATTGAAGCCAAGGGTGGTCACACAAAATATTGAACAATGTTTTGTTATTATTTAGTTATAAAGTGAGATAACTTGTTGCGTAATTTTTGTTTTGTTTTATTGATCATACCATAGGTCTAAAAAGGAGGATAAATATCATGCGAATTTGCTGGCAAAATGACAAGCACCTACAGTTGAAAAAATCATATTAAAACATTCATAGAAACAACTTACTTTTCAATTGAATAACAGGAAAATTGCGAATTGGTGGTAGGGGTGGATATACTTTTTTTACATACTGTTTGCTTACAACATAAAACTTTACGAGTAGCACTTCCTTTTCTAAATTCTTCCCAGAACCTCTCATCATACGTATTGTTCCGCAGCTCTACCCAGCCCCACCAAATCACAGCTCAATGCCAAAGAACTCCATTCAACAGGAAAAAAAAGCAAGCATCACATCGTTCATTAACGATTCGACGGTCGCGTTTAAACGCAGACCAGGCAACGTAAATAGCTGTGGTAATTATATCATTTGGCTGCGAGTCCTCCCCATTGTCGTACGGAAAATATGGGCCTGTTTAATGATCCACAAATCAACAGCGGCGAGCAACGATGGCGTCGAGATTATAATGAACTAAATCACTCATTATGACGTCATAATTATGAACGATAATATAGTGCGTTCAAATCTCCCGGCAGCTTCAAGGATGCCGGCTATATAGAGAGCGAGGGCAATTATTAGGGAAATGTCAGCTTGGGATCCGTTAAGTATTCTCGGCAACCAATTTCCCATATATTTTCCCAACATCACTTTTCACTGAATTCATTAGAACGGTTTGGCTTCTTTCCTATCTTTTGCCAAAATCCGAGCACAGCCGAGCGCAAGGCAATTGAAATTTAACTTTCATGTCAGCGAAAAAATAGTTTGTTTACAGCAGCTATGGTACCGCTGATATCAAATGTAAATTTCAGTATTTCAGCAAATAATCTTTAACCGAGATTTGCCGAAGCCGTAGACGGCAGAAAAAATAAATTTGTATTGAGTCATCCCATTTCTTTAAAAAATAAATCACACGTACTCGAAAATGGACTAGATATGATAATGCTTACAAGTGGACATCTCGATAGACGAATCCAAGTATAAAAAAGAAGTAGACACCGACTGGTGATAAATCTGACTGGTCTCATGTTAAGGTATAGGACGATAATTTTGAAATGCTTCTAAAATATTTAAATGAAATTTTAATTAAAAATGGTTTGTTGTTTGATGGAAGAATAATCCAAAACTTTATTTTTATTTTGCTGAAAATGTCTCGTAGTTTTGGATTTTTCTTCCATCATACAACAAACCACTTTTAATTAAAATTTCATTTAAATATTTTATAAGCCTTTTAAAATTATCGTCCTATACCTTAACATGGGAGCAGTCAGATTTATCACCATTCGGTGTCTTCTTCTTATTTAAACATGGATTCGTCCAAATGGTAAAGCTCGTTTTCTCTGCACTCCGTATATTTGCCAACTTGTCGCAGTTAGTTGGATTGAATTTTCAGTTTTTTTTTCATAATTGTGTTCACTGCAGTTGTGAATTCAGTAGTTATCTGAAGAAGAGATAGGGCAGTTTTCGCAGAGCGACAATTAAAAGTTAATTATTGCAATTTGCAATCGACTAACCATCTTGCCCCAAAGACGTTTATATGAAGTCCGGCTCAGCAGGCAGCTTAGTTGTGTTCGAAGAAAAAAAAATTGTAAACATTGCTGAGCAAGTGAGTGGTGGCGTCACACTACCATAACATTTCCAGAACGTGTATGTACTTAATGGAAATGTTCAACTAAAAACGTCACCTATCCTTCTAAGAAAGATTCTTGATGTTTTGAAATGCAAAAATACGTTCTATTTTTGTAGAACATAAATAATACCATACTCTGCTCCACCCTATTCTTTGTTGTTCACACAAATGTATGAATAAACAAAAAGGTGTGGATCACTTGTTTGTTCTAACAGGAATAACAAAAGTGTCGTGATTATCAAAACCCTACACACCACCTATTCATTGACCTTAAGGACGCATACGATACTATTAATCGTGAAGAGCTATGGAAGATTATGGACGAGAACCCTTTTCCAGGGAAACTAACCAGAATAATCAAGACTATGTACGTTATCGGACTCATTTGGACCACGCAAAGGACTTCGACAAGGCGATGGTCTTTCCTGTCTCCTGTTCAAATTGCGCTAGAAAGTGTTATGAAACGTGCGGAATTTAACATGCGGGGTTCGATTTTCAATAAATCCGGCCAGCTCATCTGCTTCGCTGACGACGTGGATATTGTCGGCAAAACGTTCAAGGTGGTAGCTGATCAGTACACCACGTTAAAACGTGAAGTGGGAAAGGTTGGATTGAAGGTGAATGCGTCGAAGACTAAGTATTTGTTGGCTAGAGGAACCGAGTGTGATAAAGCTCACATAGGCAGAACTGCGGCAAAAGACGAGGATGATTTCTAGATGATGGATGAGTTTGTGTACCTCGGATCATTGGTTACGTCGGATAACAACTGCAGCAGAGGAATTCGGAGACGCATTATTAATGAAAGTCGTGCTAACTATGGACTCCTCAAGACCTCCGTACTAAAACTATACACCCAGGTGCTAACGGAGGCTTATTGTCTTAGCATGGATGATGGACGTCATGGCGGACTTTCGGCAGCTTCCGGGCCTACTGTTCTTCACCGCTCAGCACAAATTTGTGGTTCCGAAGGAAGTAAGAAAGCGGAAACTTTCATAGTTTGCCAAGAAATACATGATTTGCCAAGCTATCTGCTCATGTGGCAAACAGAGTGCACCGTTCGTGACAACCGGGACTGTAAACGGAGAGATCTACCTCAATGAGTGTAAACAGAAGCGTCTCCTTCATCTGTTGAAGCAACACGAACATCCCACGATATTCTGGCCGGATCTAGCTTCCTGCCACTATTCAATTTTTTTCCTGGAGTGGTACGAAGCCAACGGGATTACTTTCGTACCCAAGGACCTGAACACCCCCGTCCCCACGCAAAGTAACTGAGGTCAATCGAAAAATACTGGGCTATTATGAAGCGGGAACTTCGGAAGCACCCCAATGAGGTCAAACCTAATGAATGGGGTTGAACGTAAGGTGCGAGCGTACGGTTATGGTATTGAAGTTGAATGAAATAAATATGTCAAAAACTTACTGATGGATTAGATTTTATTGTCTTAAGTTTGATAAGGATCGGTTAACTATGTAATTTTCTTCAGAGTTTTGTCCGTGATGCAATTTAATGTGAACACTTTTTAGAGCACTTAACAAATACCACAGATAATTTTTGTTATAAGGTATTGGACAGTTAAAGCCATTCACTTGAGTTAGGGTT
This sequence comes from Aedes japonicus, assembly GCA_034211315.2. NCBI lineage: Eukaryota > Metazoa > Arthropoda > Insecta > Diptera > Culicidae > Aedes > Aedes japonicus. The sequence goes on from JASCZW010008058.1 coordinate 8,404, forward strand.
AGTGTTGGCAGTTTCGACAGTTTCTCATTTAACGGCGGGGTCAAAATCTGCCGTACTATGGGTTATGGATAACGTTTCAGGCGGATTTTTGATTCCCTATAATGAACAAGTAGAATAGGAGCATCCACGTGAATTATTGGGAACTTCTTTCACGAATTTCTCAAGAATGTAATCTCGCTCAAGTACACCACTACAATTATTGTTGAGGAAAAGTTCGCCTTTTGAATAGAATAGGAGATTAACATGGATAGAATTGGAATTACGAGAAATTCAAGTTGGCGGCGTTGACCTTTTTGACCGCACTTGGTCGAATTTCGAACGTATAAAGCAGGTAAAATTTGCTGACTACGATTCATTCCAGTTTGAACAAGCGACACGTTCGGTCGTGTTTTTCGCTCACTCGCAGTAAAAGTTTTTTCCCCCGTTTTTCCCCTCGTCCGCTTTCTCGCGATTGCGTGTTCGGTTCGCGATCTATCGCCTGCGCTTGCTCATCTTCTGGTGGTGGCAAAGCAGAAAAAAGTGTTGCAAAGTTCGGAAACATTTCCCGCTCGACCTATTGCCGTGGCAATGGGTCGAAAAAATCGACCAACGGTGACATCTGCTCCCGAATCTTTACCGCAGCCGGGCAGCTCCAAGCGGCTGCGCCACGATGACGCCGATCCAGTGGATCCGAACGCTCGTCTACTAGCGAGCAATCAATTCGCCGTGCTTCCGGTACAGGAGGTGCCAAAGAAGGTGAAAGTTCCCCCGCTTTTCACCACATCCAAGGACATAGCTGCTCTCAGGACCGAGCTTGCAGCTATCCAAATCCATCCACTGTACAAGCTGTGCAGTAATGGCATTAAAGTAATGTGCTCGTCGGAGGCTGACTACCGTGCTGTCGGCGCTCACCTAGTCGCCAAGCAGCATGAATTCTACACGCACGATGTACCCGGAAGCAAGCCTATGAAGGTGATCCTGCGTGGTCTTCCGGAACTCACTCCGGAATCAATCTTTGCGGAGCTGCAAGCGGCGGCACTAAAGCCTCAGAAGGTGTTTCCCATCAGGCGCCAGCAACACGGAAACTACCGGGACCAACTTTATCTGGTCCATCTAGAGAAGGGATCCGTCACGATGGCGGAACTGTTGAAAACACGGGCCCTTTTCAACGTAATCGTCGAGTGGGACCGGTATCGTCCAAGACAAAACGACGTGACGCAGTGTGGCAACTGCCTTGCTTTCGGCCACGGAACTCGAAACTGCCACATGAAACCGAGATGTGGCAAGTGCGCCGGAGCACACGCCACCAAGGATTCTGCCCCGATGGACGAAGGTGCCCCAATGAAGTGCGCCAACTGCGGCGCAAATCATGAGAGCAGCAATCGGACCTGCCCAAAACGTGCGGAGTTTTTGGCTATCCGAAAGAAGGCATCCACCAAGACTCGGCCAGGACAACGCCGTCTACCTCCTCCGATGAACGAGGAGAATTTCCCGTCACTTCGGTACCAGGTGCCAAACTTGCCACCGATCCCACTAAATCACCGCCATTCAAACAACCCGTCAGCTGCGGTTCATCATCGTTTCGCGGCAGCCGCCGCCGCCCCCAACCCGACTCCTCCTCCAGGCTGGGGCAATCCGAGTTGCAGTACCTCCACGCAACCACCCGTCGATGGACAGCTCTACGACTCGGAGCAAATGGTGGAGTTCGTGCAAGAGCTCTATCGCCAACTACGTTCCTGCCGCTCCAAGGAGGAACAGCTCAAAGCCGCCACGTCCGTGACGATGAAGTTTCTGTTTAAACATGGACCGTAAACGTCCCATCAGCATCCTCAACTGGAATGCTTGTTCCATCCGGAACAAAACTCTTGAGCTCGGTGACTTCCTTAACAGGAAGGCCATCGACATCGCCATCGTCACCGAGACACACCTAAAACCGGAAATCAGCATCGTCATCCCAGGATACCGGATTGTGCGACTTGATCGTAGCGGCTCTAGTGGAGGAGGAGTTGCGATCGCCCTGCACTACAACATCAACTGCCATCTGCTTCCGAGTTTTCAGCTGCAGTCCATCGAAGCCATCGGAGTCGAGGTCGAAACTCCTGTCGGCCTAATCACCATCATCGCGGCCTATTGTCCCAAGCAAGCCAGTACCAACAACGGAACAACAACGGCCCTACGTAACGACATCCGTAAGCTAACTCGGAGGCAGGGGCAGTTCATCATCGCCGGCGACATGAATGCGAAACACGAAACCTGGGGGAACACCCGGCGGAATCGGAACGGAATTATTCTACAGGAAGACCTGGAAGAGGGACATTACACCGTCCTGGGCCCGGATACTCCCACCCGGTTGAGCCGATCCGGGGTCCATTCGACAATCGACATCTTCCTCACCAACATGGGGAACAACATCGCCCAGCCGATCGTTCACCAGGAGCTCAGCTCGGACCACTATCCGGTGGTGGCTGAAGTTGGGTCCTCGGTCAACCGGCATCGTATCACCAGACGGAACTACAATCGCGCCAGTTGGGAGAGGTTCCGACAACACGTTGACGACAACATCAATTTCGATATGCGCCTTGAGTCGGTTGATGACATCGAACGACAGCTGCAGAGCATCGAGCAAGCGATCTCCCAGGCCCGGGAGCAACATGTACCGGTGATTGATCAGGTGAGTGACTCTGTACCCATTGATAGACCCACTAAAGAACTTATTCAATTGCGCAACGCCATTCGAAGACAATACCAGCGAACTGGTTTGCCAACGCTTAAACGTCACTGTAATCGAGTGACCAAAATTATTAAGGCCAGAATGGTGGATCTCAGAAATAACAATTTTGCCGACAAGATCCGCTCTCTCCCAGATTGTGCTAAGCCGTTCTGGAAGTTGACAAAAATTTTAAAAACTAAGCCAAGGCCCATTCCACCGTTGATCCCATTAGACAGCAATGGCTCAAAGGATCGGTTGATAACTCCTGCAGAGAAGGCTGCTGAGATAAGTCAACACTTCGTCAGCTCCCATAATCTCGGACAAAACATCGTCAGTCCACATGAAGCTGCCGTTAGCGCGCTTATGACTAACATCCATCTAAGCCCCAACGACTTCACAGAGGAGTTGGAGATCTCGGCTGACGAATTGTTGACTTATATCAAATCCTCAAAGAACATGAAGGCCCCAGGTTTCGATAACATCCTGAACTTGGAGCTCAAGCAACTGAGCCCCCAGCTCTATAACCATCTGGCGATGGTTTTCAATCATTGCCTCCGACTTGGTTACTTCCCCTCGTGTTGGAAGTCAGCCAAAGTCATACCCATCCAGAAACCTGGGAAAGATCCTTCATGTTCCAAGAGCTATAGGCCCATCAGCCTTCTCTCAGGATTATCCAAACTATTTGAGAAAGCAATCCACCGTCGGCTTCTTTCATCTGCCGACGAGCTGAACATCTTGCTCGACGAAAAATTTGGCTTCCGACGTGGTCGGTCGACTATTCACCAACTTAATCGAGTCAGTAACATCCTCAGACGGAACAAGTCTGTTTCGAAATCATCTGTCATGGCACTTCTCGACATCGAGAAGGCCTTTGATAACGTGTGGCATGATGGCCTGGTGTACAAGCTGCATCGATACAATCTTCCCACCTTTCTGGTGAAGATAATTAAAAACTATCTGACGGACAGGACATTCCGTGTTTCGTTGCATGGTGCAGTTTCCGGTAGTCAGGAGATCTCTGCCGGTGTTCCGCAGGGAAGTATATTAGGTCCACTTCTGTTCAACCTATTCACCTCGGATATACCCCCGCTCCCTGAAAATGGATCTCTGTCGTTGTTCGCCGATGATACCGCAGTCGTCCACAATGGTAGGGTAATAAGAGCGCTTACCGCGAAACTGCAGCGAAGCCTGAATGTTCTGTCTGACTACTTCACCGATTGGAAGATCTGTATCAATGCAGCGAGACCAGGTCATCTTATTTCCACACTCAAACTCTCCTAGACTTGTTCCGCCTGAGGATTGTAAAATAAGCCTAAACAACACAACGGTGGAATGGGCTAAATCAGCTGTCTATCTTGGCGTTACCATAGACAGCAGGCTTATTTTCAGGGAACAGGTTGACAAAACTGTCACAAAGTGTAACGTTCTGTTGAAACTACTGTACCCATTGATCAACAGAAGGTCTACATTATCCCTGAAAAACAAGCTTGCTGTCTATAAGCAAATCATACTTCCAGTCATTGAGTACGGCATGCCAATCTGGGAGAGTTGCGCAAAGACACATCACCTGAAACTTCAGCGTGTTCAAAATAAGTTCCTCAGGATGATCCTGAACACCCCTCCGAGGACAAGAACATCTGAGGTCCACCGTCTGGCCGAGATAAAAATGCTCGACGATCGCTTTAGTGAGTCTATCAATCGGTACAGGGCACGCTGCCTGACATCGGATCACCAGATCATCCGGAATCTGGTTCCCCACCCCTAGGTTTTTCCAATTGTAGTTTGAGTTGTAGATTAGGTAGGTTATCAAATTTTAAAACTAACAATGCCCCAAGGGCTGAACTGAAAATTTAATGTAAAACTCATAGCACACTAAACACACCAAACACAGAAAATTTTAAATTAAACAAAGCTGAAAAGCCCAATGGGCTGAAACACTTAAAATGTTAAAATTAGTATGTAAGACAAATTAATTGGAAATATAAAACATGTTAAGTAAAGCTGACTACGATTTATTAGAGAAGCAGATATGTGTAATATTAAAAGGCGAACGTGTTCCTTGGTTTATCAACAATATGTCACACATGGGAAGCGTACACTCCTAATATAGTAATGATTATATCTATGTTTCCCTCATATGATTTTTTGCAAAATAATGAACAAACGATACCTATTCGTAATCACGCATACATGCTATGTGAACATATACCCACTATGTGTGGTCACACATACTTTTCATTTGCTACACACTTAGAAAATAACACCGAACTCGGTTGAATTTCAACCAAGTTTTCATCAGCTGAACGCTCGGTAGACTGTTTGGTTCAAAATGGAACAACTGAGTTCGCGTAAAATTTTTACTTTCTCGCAATCTGTCAAATTTACCGAAAAACTCGGTTGACAAAAATCACTCCAATCAGCAATAACCGAGCATCGGTTCACTCAAATATAACCGAACGCGGTCAAACAAACTGAAGGCCCAAACGGAATTCCGTTATTTTTGGCAGTTCTGGAATTTTGGTTGATATAGCTTCGAATCTAGCTTCAAATTTCATAGTAATAAAACCAGTTTTGTCAATTACATTGTTTATTGATGCAAAAAATCCTCATAAATTTACATATTTTCAAAAAGGAATTTAGTTCTTTGTTTGTTCTTGCAAGACGTCTATTCCCTACGGTAATAACTATAATTTGAATTTTCTCTAAATTATCAGCAGCTCACTGAATTAAAAAACTATGCCGCCAGATGCCTGCAAGTATAATTACAAAATTAGTATCAAATACTTAGAGAAGATTTCAACTAAACGTGCATCCTCCTGTTGTAGTCTCCTCGGTATTTTTTTTTTTTTCATTTTTACCTGACAAAAAAACAAAGTACGGAGAATTTTTCTGGCCTTATCGAGTTAGCTAAGCTAATCAAGTCTTTCGGTAAATATAGCCGTCGCGAATTTGACTCGCGGAGAAATGTTTGATGTTTAAGAATATTCAGCGAATGCTCAATTCAGTTTACCGAGTTTTCTCGATTTTCGTGTACCAAAATCTTGATTATCCCTGCTTTACCGTACTGTTTGGTTCATCTCTCATTTTTATCTGTCGAATATATCATATACTGGGAAAACGTGACGATCCATACAAAAATATTTGAAGGTCCATACAAAAAACGAGACAGGAGAGGAGGGGGTGGGGGCTTAAAAAGTCACTTTTTGCGTGACGTAATTAATGGACGTTCCACGATATGGGATCGCCATTAAAAAATCATGTTTATATTTTCCTAACTTTGTTCATTTTAGTACCGTGCTTACTTGGACAAAACATATCATTATGTTATAAGCATGCTTTTGGAAGCATCAATAGAACATAATATATGTCTTATATATGTTCTACAAAACAACCGGTATGACCTTAAAAATGTTAAAAAATGCCACATTTATACATTCATTGCGCTTTTTTGGATATAGGGTATGTGTCCCTTAGCTCAGCCTAATATGCAACTATCGATTACATTTTTTATTATAACTCATAAGGTATTTGAGCTGGACACTAAATTTAACTAGCTATACACTTGCTAAGATATGTTTAATAAGCCATCTGGTAGTATGTATCACATAAAGTTACACAACTCATTTTATAAAGTCAGAAACTTTAGAAGGATATGGATGTAATGTCGGTCTATGGGTACCAAATTGGGTCTAATCATGGATGCAAGTTCGTCCCATTCGATAGATTTGTTATTAAATGTTGTCTATGTATAATTTGTTTTTCTGATCTTCTGATTCAAGGCGTTCCCAGCTATATTCGCTCTATCCAACAAACAATTTTACAAATCAAACTATACTTAAACTGCTAGGAAACAGTTAAGTAGTTTTTACATATGATTTAGCGGCCATTCGGCATTAAAAACATTCTAATTCACTCTACACAGATTTTATTCCTTTAGTTTGTGTTGAGATGAGCCATCTGAAAAACATTCAACCGAAACTCAGACATTTGTATTATAAATGTTATCAATAACAACATTTTTATTACACTTTCCATACAACAGGCCATAGTTGGGAACCTAGTAAAAAATATGTTCCTAACATTGGGCCTATGGTTTTCATGTTAAATCATAAACCCAGTCAAGTTATTAGTACGAGACACTGAAGCAGTCAGCACATTGTAGACGAAATACGCGTATCTGTCGAAGATAAGCAAAGGTAGTTGGAATTTAATGGAGATTACTAATTTTTCTTATGTGACCTATGTGACCTGTTAGTTTATAACAAGTGACTGTTTTCTGTACATCTTGGCTGCATTAGTCGGATTATAGGTTCAATATCGGCAAATTTAGATCATTCGAAGATCGTGTAAACAATCTGTTCAGCTTAACCAGTAAAGTCATGGTGTCTAAAAAGTTAAGGAAATCGAAAATTACGCGAAAGTGAGCAACTATAAATTGATTAATAATGTCTCAAGTGCTTTGAAATAAATCGGTCCCCCTGATAGCAACATGAATTTGTTGATTATCGCTGAATTAATGACATATTTGCTACATAGGCCGAATCAAAGAGCTAGGCTAACATTACATCCCCTTACCCTATGTGTGTATGAAATTAAGTTATTGACGTTAGAAAAAAAAAATTTAGATTTGTCAAAAAGATTTATTTGTAACAATAATATTACAAGTGGTGTTCCTTGGGTAATCTACATAAACGAATACAAACTATCCACCAAGCCTTACCGCCTTTGGCCCACACACGCTTGGGGGTAGGTGAAAGTTTCAAGCTAAAGGATGGAACGGTCAAAACTTGGTCAACTCAAATATGACGTAGTTTCTTCAATTGAGCATTCAAAAATCTTGAATCTCCTCATTTTGTAGGTGTATGCGTAGGAAATGTTAACTTTGTTTTGTTTTTGGCATTTTCTATTCAGTTGTCAAAATGGCGTCGAAGCAAGAACGCACGCGCATAAGCAAAATCCAAAATATTTCCACGCCGACTTGGCAAAAGCACGTAATGTTGCCAAATCACCCGTGAGTTATATAATAAAATTGTTCGGAGAACGTCTGACGACTGCCAAGAAGCCGGGATCAGATGGAAACTGAAACCAGGAAGCCGCAGCGACCGGAAAGAATAGTGGTCAGCATTTTCAAATGCAATCCTCGAAAACCTTTCCATGAGAGATATCGGAAACAAACTGGGAAAGTCCCACATAACAGTGCAACGAGCATAGGAACGAGCCGGACTGTCAACATATAAGGTTACAGCAAAACACAACAACCAAAGGAAGAGTGCGTAAGTTGTACACGAGTTCGTTGACCAAGTTTGATGGCGTCAGAGCTGATTTCAAGCAGCTCCCAGGTCAATAGTTTTATATGGCTATCGTGAAGGGAAAGGCTCAAGATAAGTTTAGGCAGAAAAAAAATGTCCAAGTTCCCAAAAAGAACCTTGATTTGGTTGGCGATTTGCACCAGTGGGCTAGTTAGTGAATGTTTAGTGACAACTGTCACGGTCAAACAAGATATTCATGTAAAGGAATGCTTTTAAAGATTGGACTCGGAAAAAAATGCGACACTTTGTTTTGGGTGTAACTTTTCGCGTGGGTAAAAATTGATGACATTTCGAGTAATACTAGTTTAGAGTTTAATGTTTATGTGTGCAAAATTTTATCGCGATCTGTCAAGTAGTTTTCCAGATGCATTCAAAACAAGAAGAGCTACGCCAGCAAATCTTGGGCGCGGTGATCGATAATCCTGGTCAGTCACACAGATGGATAGGCTTGGAATCCACCATTCCACCGTGTCCCGCGTTGTGAAGATGTTCCAGGAAACGAAGACCATCGAGTGGCGCGCTGGAAGTGGTCGAAAACCGAAAACGGAATACCCAGAGAAGGCGCGGAAGATAAGGCAGTACTTTAAGAATAACCCGAACCTTTCCACCCGAGACGTGGCCAAAAAGGTCAATTCGTCGAAGTGGTTCGTCCAGCAGATCATGAAGCGGGCTAGGCTACCTGTTTTTAAGGTCAGGAAGGCGCCAAACCGGACCGACAAGCAAAACACGGTGGCCAAACTGCGTGCGCGGAAGCTGTACCGTGAGTAGCCAGGTCAAGCCAGGCTGTGTCGTCATGGACGACGAGACATATATCAAGGCGGACACCAAACAAATCCTCGGCCTCGAGTTTTTTGGCGGTACGTCCCGCATGCAGGTTCCGGAAAAGTTTCGGAAGAGAAAGATGGACAAATTTGCGAAGAAGTACCTGTTGTGGCAGGCGATCTGCGAGTGCGGACGGTACAGCAAGCCGTTCGTTACAACCGGCACCATAAACGGGCAGATTTATCGAGAGGAATGCTTGCAGAAGCGCTTGCTGCCCTTCCTCCGCTCTGACCGTGGTCCCACGCTATTTTGGCCGGATCTCGCTTCGTGCCATTACGCCAAGCCTGGCTTGGTACGAAGCAAAGGGCGTTAATGTGGTCCCGAAGGAGGCGAACCCGTCAAATACACCAGAACTTCGTCCGATCGAAAAGTTTTGGGCGATAATAAAGAAAAAGTTGAAGAAAAGCGGAAAAACATTCAAAACCGATGAAGCTTTATAGAAAAACTGGGAGAAAATGTGTAAGGAAGATGGACAAGATCTCATGAGCAGTGTTAAGAGAAATGGACAAGCATTCAGCTTGGGGGAGGAAATTCAATAAATAAATTATGCCAAAACATAGCTAATATATAGTTATTTTATCCCTTAAAATTTGAGAAGTATCCGATTTAAAATGAATTTTTAGTGATCATTTTGGCGTGTCTCATTTTTTCCGAGTCCAGTCTTTGAAATGCTTATAGCCTTTTTTGAAGAAACATAGTTGTTCCGTGCAGTTTTGGTCAGACATTTGCTTCTTGCCAATACGGAGAAATGGCTTAGTACCCAAGGAGAAAAACCCTTCAAACTCACCGGAACTGCGCATAATTGAAATATATTGGGCAATCGTTAAGAGGAACCTCAAGATAACTCAAAAAACAGTTGGAAGTGAAAAATATTGCAAGCAAATTGGCGTTCAGCACGAAATAAGGTGGATATAACAGCGATACAAAACTTGATGGAAGGTGTGAAACATAAAGCCCGACAGTTCGTATTTGAAAAAAACGGAGGCCTAATCAAATAATTTTCCTGTGTTTTTTAGACGATGGACTTTACAATGAAATAATGATTGATCATTTATATAATAAACTAATCAGTGTGCACTTAATCATGTTTGACCAATTTTTGTCCGTTCCACCCTTTACATTATGAGAAGTGAAGGGAAATTGGATAATGAAGAAAATAAAATCTAGTAACAATAATAGAATAACAATAGTATTGATAATAGTAAACTCTTTTGTACTGCCTTTCGATAGATTTCAATAGTTCCCGTTTTGTCCGTTTACTATTATCAATGATAATTTATCATCAATACTACGATGTAAGTTGATTTTATGGGTGGCTAGAATGGAAGGAAAGTCAGAGCAACGAAAATCCACCTTAAGTTTCATTTACATAGTGACAAAAATTTATTCATGCTGATTCCGCATTCAGTGTGCTGCCCTCTAATCGTGAAGCCTAGAGAAGAGACCCAACGCATTTGATAGACAGCAAAAATGCAGGCACTAGAATGAATTATGCGATGATCATGTATTTACATGGTGCTCTGATTATTCGCTTGCAATATTCTCGACTCACTGGAATTGCGTTCCCAAACGATTCGCAATGCGGCCTTGCTCTCCTAATTGCATGTGGCCCACAAAGTCGTTCGTTCTGACCGCGGCTAGATGGGTCGCTTGAAAATTTGAAAACATAAATCCCAACCCCCCCAATCCCAACGGACGGCTCGATTCCTTTCCAACCATTTTTGCCACCGTCAACCCTTTTCAGACACTCGCTTGTCATCTAATTTGCCTAAGCATGTGCAAACAACTACAACATTGGGTTAATATTACACTCGCAGCAACCCAGCAAAATGCTCGTTCGTGGCCCACTACGATTCATTTGGATTCATTCGAGTTTCCGTTGCTGTCGTTGTTGTCATTATAGCTGATGAGCATATCACCAGTATCATGCCGACATTATTATTCAAGAGCATTTGACAAATACTCAAATAAACCGCCTGCCAAATGAGATACCCATTCTAATGATAATGATGGGCGATTAAAGTTTAATGTTGTGACCATGATAGTTCCGGGGATGTAAACTGTTCTTACTTACCGCTTATATTTGTGGTCAAATGACATTAGAACGATGTAGTGAAATTCAGTTCGAAACTGCACTCGTTAAAATGGCTTTGGCCCATCTCCATACTTCCAAATGATAATTCCTATCAACAGAAAGAAGAACACCAACAGTAGCTTCACGTGTTACACGCTTGCTTAGTTTTATTTTTATCGCGCAGATAAGTGCGACATTGGGGCGCCCCGCTGATTTTGGGCATTTGGGGTGGTGATGGACTGGTAGTGGTTGGCAAGAAATTCCTAATTAGTGTTTCTTTCCGTTGGTGGCGCGCCAGTAGGTGTCTGTCGACAAGACAGCAAAGTATAGCAGGAAAACCTGACATGAATAAACATGATTACTGCGGGTCACAGGGCAATTTTCCCACTTCGGCACGATTCGAGTGCCAGAGAACCCGGCTGAGGGGTAGGCGAAAGTGACTGACAGTTAGAACCGTCGCTGCACGTTATCGACTTTTGTTTTTCTCAAATTTATCGTGCCGCCGAATTTTCTGCTGACTTCGATTCTGGTTCCGGTCGGTTCCGTTTGACTCCACAGATATTGATCTGCAGGTCTGCTGGCGTCCGGAAACATGTGTGACCTTTTTTTTTCTTTCTATTTTTCTGTCACTCACAGTTTATTGCGATGGGGCGAAACTTTGACCTCGTGCGACCGAGGGGGGCGATGACGGACATCATTGATTGGAATTTTTATTACAGCAGATCATCGTCGTTATGGTGAATCATTATCGGATCGGAATGTCTGAACGGAAAAAAGGCACATGTGTCACACTCATAAGTGAGTTACTTAATGGATGCTTGAAAGTCGCGAAATCACTCCAAATCAATCTTCGCTATAACGGCTACACTTGGTGTGATGTAGGATGTAGGATTTACGTTGCCAAGATGGATGATGAGGGATAATAAAATCTAAGTAGTGTGTTGAGCGTGCAGTGGAAGGTCCTTGTCAGCGTTAAAAGTCACGTGAGAGTCCTTGAACGGTAGCGACTTGGAGTAGCTCACAGGTATGAGTGCTGTCGTAACGGAAGCGTAATTAATTGGTTTGGTTTCTTTTAAGGAACATGTTTGTGTTGCGAGTAGCAGGCCGTGCATGCGAAAGAAGTGGATAAGATGGGTTGCTACGTTAATGAGAATGGTGAGAGGGGTTTCAACGAGTCTACTCTATGTAGTATAGTTGAATGATTTGAGAAGGATTTAATGTCATGAGTGCTACGGCACATAAAAATAATCTTGTCACGTTTTCTTTCGAAAGGGATGTAAAGTCATTGGTCCGGACTCGTGCGTCGTTAGCTGTATTGCATTTCTGATGAAAAAGATCGGAACGAAATAAGGGGGATGAAAATCAACATTTTGATCAGCTGATTTTTCAATGCAGAAGCAGCCATATCCCAAAATAGTCTATCAAAAAATGGGAAACAAATACGAATACAGTGGACAGCCTTTAATTTGAACGATACTTCGAGTATTATAGAGTGCACGCTCGTTCGGGATTACTCTAAAATGAGTTCATAATAATTACTCGAATTCATAACTTATTCGTAAACGTTAATGCAGGGGCGATTGGAAATTACAAAATTTGGCAACATTGACTCATTTCAAGGTTCTGAATGTTGAGTTCTTTAATTTTATCCTTTAACCATAAGAATGATACAGCATTTTTTTTCGGTTAAATGGCTATAGCAACTTGATTGCAGTTTCCCTGGCTACACTGAAAATTTATTTTCGTTTATATTACGAAATTAAAGGTAGAACTAACAAATTTTTTCGTTGTTTTCTGCAACGAAACTGATTTGTACGTTTTAAGAAGCTACCTTCGTATTTAATGCCACACGTGCAACTATCAAAAGCACTAAGCATTAGTTGACACAGAAAAGACATTCGTACATTCTACGAAAACAATACAAAGAGTAATTTGTTACCAATAAAAAAGAAACGTCCCTCTGGTGGTGCATGAATGACTGACTGATCTACTATATCGGCTCAAAATGAAATTGAAAAAAAAGTGCACCACGAGGGTTCTTTAATGTTTCTGACATGGGTTTCGATCCTTTATTTTTAGGAAGAGCTATTATTGAGTCCGTGGTTCATCTCACTAAACCATGTTGACTCTTGAGAAGTAACTTGATTATCTATTTCTATTTTGGAATAAATTAATGATTCCCGCCATCCCAGCAGGAACACAAATACTTATGAGTACGCTTGAAGAGAAGCAGCGATTGGCTGGTCTTCACGAATTTCATTTTGTGCATTGTACCAAAATTGTGTAATTATAGCTTTTTGTTAGATGACAAGCCATATGAATGTTTCATACAATTAACGAAACATTTGTTATATGTACAAAATCCATGTTTATGAAACGAGTGAAAGCTAATCTACGAAAATAAGTTTTCAGTGTAGTTAACTCTTGAGTTCACATCATTCAACAGTGCCTATAAGTGATAAGAGTTGAGCAACAAGTAGTTAAATCATCTGGTTGAGATCATCCACTTTTGTTTGAGTAATTATGTCTCTTGGCGAAAAGCTCTTTCTTCTTCTTTTCTTAGCTTTTCAAACTTATTGCTTTCGCAATTAGCTGATAGTTTGCTCTCAAGTTAGTGTTCTATAAATGCACTCCCACAGTTATAAATTGAGAGTTTTCGATGCCAGGTACCATTTTTGCATTAGTATGATTGTGTTCAATCATACCCTATTCCCAGGGAGTCGAGAAATTTTCCGTAACGAAAAATTCCTAGACCAGACCGGGAATCGAACCCAGCCACCTCCTCTATGGTGTTGCTTTGTAGCTGCGCCTTTACCGATCAAGCTAAGGGAGGCTTTTGGTTTGTATACATTCTAAAGCAATTAAGTTTGGATATTTAGTTGGCAAATATTAATTATACTAGGATTAGTAATTATATTGAATACAAGAACTGTCACGTTTATGGTTATTTTCGGAAAAAGATTTGTTAAAATATTTTCGTTTGCTAATGTGCGACTTCGACTATAGAGTATTTTTTGTGTATTATTTTGTGTTTGTTTTATTTGTGTTTGTATATGTAATTGAGCCCTTGGATCGGTAGTTTCTATCATGGTTTTTCTTTCTGTGTAGATGCATTTCATAGACACCATTTTTATCTTCAAACTACGCCGTATCCTGTCAGTTCGAACGCAATTTTTCATTGCATAGTTTTAGATTTACTTCTTGTGCGTAATGTAGTACTGAGAGTAGCTCAAGTATCGCCTTTTCTTGAATCAGAAGTGCCTATAACTTCTATCAGAACATGCTTCTTACCCGAGAAATACAAATTTTGTGTTATAATTTCCTAGTTAATTCTCACGTTTGCTTAAACTTGTATGAGAGCTTTCCTAGGATGGGAGAGGTCTCAAACCACCATAGAAACAAATGTTGCCTCCAAAAACTCATACCTGCCAAATTTGGTTTTATTTATTTGATTACTTCTCGAGATATGAAGAAATTTACATTTCATTAGTTTGTGGTCCCCTTTCCCTTCCAGAGGGAACCATCAGGTTCTTATCTCGGCCTCAAAAACTCTTCATACTAATTTCACGCCGATCGGTTCAGTAGTCTCCGAGTCTATAAGGGTTAGACCGACAGACAGACAGAAATTCATTTTTATATATATGGAAATCCTGGCTCCAAAAACCCCCACATGCCAAATGCTGTTCCATTTGCTTGAATAGTTCTCGAGTTATGCAGACATTCGTGTTTCATTTGTATGAGAGTCCCCCTCCCTCTCTTTAAGAGGAGACCCACTGAACTACCTTAGAAACATTTCTTGCCTCCAAAAAAATCCACATGCCAAATTTGAATCCATTTGTGCAGAAATGTATGTTATGAGAGTTATGCAGAAATGTATGTTTCATTTGTATGGGAGCTTCCCCTTTCAGAAGGCGGAGGGGTCTCATACTACCATGGAAATATTTCTCCTTTTCAAACGCCTCCACATGCCAAATTTGGTCGTTTTGCTTGATTAGTTCTTGAGTTATGCAGAAATTTGTGTTTCATTTGCTCGCCGATCGGTTCTATAGTTTTCTAATCTATAAGGGTCAGACAGACAGACATTTGCTGAAGTCAATCTTTTGTTTGCACCGTTACTTATTTCCATTATCGTTTCAATACGCCGTTCCCGATCCAAAAGTATCCATATAACAGGGTATTTGGCAGTATTTCCCAGTTTTCTTGGATCATAAGCCGCCATTTTTGATAACAAAATGGAGCCAAACATCAATTTACAGTTTTTGCATGCCGGTCTTGATCCAAAAGTATCCATATTGCAATCTTTTTGACAGTATTTCCCACTCTTTACGTAGTTGAAACCATCATTTTGGATTCCTAAATGAAGTCGTTCATCCATATCAAGCACGCTTTCTTCTTTTAAAAAATCCATCTTGAAGGGTATGTGATAGTATTCCCTGTTTTTCCGATATGGGAAGGTCCATTAATTATGTCACGCAGAAAAGGGGGAGGGGGGGGCTTTGAGAAAACGTGACTATCCATACAAAAACATTTAAAGGTCCATACAAAAAACGTGACAAGAGGGGGAGGGGGGGGGGGGGTTGTAAAAAGTAAATTTTTGCGTGACGTAATAAATGGACGTTCCCTATGAAAAGCCACCATCTTAGATGCCATAATGGCGTCTGATATCGAGTTCCAGCCATTCTACGCCGTTTGCAATCTAAAAATGTCGATATTGCAGGTTATTTTCCAGTATTTCTCACTCTTTCCGGAACAAAAGCCGCCATCTTGCTCAGAAAAAAATAATTAATTTTGACATGCGCGTAAAATTTCCCCTCGTTTAATTCCAAGCCAAAATAGGCGTAAACAATGAAATTGTTTGCAATCTTTCATGCGCCATGCACCGACAAGCTTCCATACAACAGGCTAGATTCAGGCGTTTTCTGGCTGAATATGAATATCCCATTATTTTCACCAAATCTAGATTCCTTTATGCTCAGATAACACAAAAATTCAATGTTTCTTTTTACCTTTCTGGACTCGACAACGGCCTCGGACATAGATTTTCAGCAATAATTGGCCGTTCCTGATCTAATAATATCCTTATGGCAGGGTATTTGACAGTATTTTTCACTTTTTACGCATCATAAGGTACCATCTTTGATTTCAAAATGATATCTGACATCGATTTTCCTCCTTTATAGATCGTTTTCGATCCGAAAAATAATCATTTTGCTGAGTTTTTGACAGCAATTTTACCGGCAACATTACCAGTACAATGAGAAGTTGTGTTTTCAAAACCTCTAATTCGAAATTGATGTGATGGAATGTCGTAAAACAGAAATATCACATCGCTAGAACCATTCTGTGCCAATGGCGGTATTTGAGCACGATCAAGCGCGCTCATTTTTGCTAGTTTGAGTGGCAAAAGTGTGTGTGTGTGTTTGCTTCGGAATACTGATGTAGAAGGAGATGTTCGCTCATCACCATGAGGCACTAAGAGTGAACAACAATGTTTTTGGCTAGAATGAAATATATGAAGAGAAAGTTTTGATAGTTCCGCTAGTGTGCGGCAGGCTTGGAAATATAACAGATGTTTTTAGGAAAATTGAGCGAAAAGGGCATGTGTACAGTGGTACTCGAACCAACGACATTTTTGCCTAACATCCCACTGTGGGGTAGGTCGAAGCACGGACTAAGTCCGTCACTTCAACAGGCAAAAATGTCCGGTTGGAAGACGCTCATGTACCACTGTGGCTTGTATAGTTATTCTAGCGATCTATTGTGTGCACTCTGTTTACTGATGCGCACATGGGAGAGGAACTCTCTTCTTTTTTTGGGTTTGTTTTGAATCGCACCGACTGCGCACATATCACAAACATATCACTCTAAACTAGTATTACTCAAAATTTCATTAATTTTTACCCACGCGATAAAAAGTTACACCCAAAACAAAGTGTCGCATTTTTTCCGAGTCCAATCTTTACGTGCGCCTCCATACCGATGGGTAAAATTGCTGCAGCTGGGTGCCACCACCCACTTTGAGACAGTGCACAGTGGTCAATAAGTCGACTTTAACGCTCTCAACTCAACTGGCAAAGTTGATGGATATGACAAGTTTCGTATTTTGACGGCATGACTTTTCACGTCATGACAATCCCCCTAAAAGTGAAACCAAAATTCTACATTTTGAGGATTTTGTGATGGAGACTTGATGTTTTCAGCCATTTTTTTCTCTAAGTCTAACTTTGTTTAGACATATTTATTGTATATTTCACCCAATTGGAGAAAGAGAGCATTTCATAAGAACTAACTTCCAAAAACACATTTTTCACCGAAACATTTTTTTTTGTAATTTTTAGGACCGTATGTTGTTCTGCAAAGTTATTTGCAATATCAAAATATAAAACTTTCTAGAACATACTTTATCTGTATTATTTTAGTGGAATGAGTTATTGCACTTTTTCCAATTTTTTTCGTCGTCTTTTTGATGGCTGTATCACTCTTAAGAGCAAGTAGGAGCAGATAGAGTAAGCTGCATCTAATTGTACATCGGTTGCGGACGGATAAACTAACCCCCACTTGAAAGATCTTTTAATGTACTATTAGATGTAGCTTACTATGTCTGCTCCCACTTGCTCCTAAGTGCGGTACAGCCATAGAAAATACGACGAAAACAATAGAAAAATCAATAACTCACCCAACTGAAATATTGCAGATATAAAGACTGTTTTCGATGACATTTGGACACACACAATTGTTCGTAACTTTTTAGCGTGTGAGTAAAAATTATTGAAATTTTAACTGAATGTATTTCATTGTGTTGTGTCAATTGCGTAATGAGTTTCGTGAAAATCGGTCAAGTGATTTCAGTGATGGCTTCGAATGAAGAAATAGTGCGCCAACAAATTTTGGGCACTCACTTCGAAAACCCAAACGCTTCTCATCGATGGATCGGAAAACAGCTCGAAATCGCACAACCAACCGTATCTCATGTGATCAAAACGTTCAAGGACCGTAAGACAACCAAGCGGAAAAATGGTAGTGGCAAAAAAATGTAGCACATCAAATCCGGAGAAGGCCAGGATGGTATTGAACCAATTTAAGCGTTATCCCAACATTGCGAAAAAGGCGAAAGTTTCAGTTTGTTTTGTGCAGAAAACAATGAAACGTTCTGGATTACATGTGTACAAGGTCCAGAAGGTACCGAACCGGAGCGATAAACAGAACTCGGTGGCCAAAACTCGTGCGAGAAAATTTTACAGGGATTGGCTCACAAAACCGTTCTGCATTGTGATGGACGATGAGACCTACATTAAAGCCGACACCAAACAAATGCCAGGACAGGAACACTACGTCGCCACCTCTAAGTTGGCCGATTCGGAGAGTGTAGAAGAAGAAACTGTCGAAATTCGCCAAAAAATTCCTTGTCTGGCAAGCGATCTGCGGATGTGGCAAAATGAGTCAGCCCTTCATCACCTTTGGGACCGTCAATGGACAAATCTACAAAGACAAATGCCTTCAAAAACGACTTCTGCCCTTCTTGAGATCTCACGATGGCCCGACACTGATTTGGCCGGATTTGGCATCTTGCCACTAAGCCCGGCCGGTCTTAGAATGGTACAAAGATAATAATGTAGTGTTTGTACCAAAAGACGTCAACCCTCCAAACTCTCCGGAACTTCGCCCAATTGAAAAAAATTGGGCAATCATGAAGGCAAAGCTCGTTAAAACTCCAAAACTGATAGAAAATGAACTTGAACTAATGAAAGTGTGGTTAAAAGTAAGTAAGCAAGTCGGTCCTATCATTGCCCAAAATTTGATGAAAGGGGTCAAGGCAAAGGTGCGGGAATTTGGGTTGGGAGAAGAGGTTCAATAAACCAATGATGTCAAAACCTAACCATTTAGTAGTACTTTATTTCCAGAAAGTTTGAAAAGAATCGGGCTCAAGGAAAATTTTTGGTGACCTATTCTGTCCAAATTTCATCGAATACAGTCTTAAGTGTGTTCTAGAAGTTTTGTAGTTTGATATTTCAAACAACTTTTCAGAACATCATATGGTTCTTAAAATTACAAAAAAAAAATCGGTTAAAAATATGTTATTGGAGGTTAATTCTTATAAAGTGCTCTCTCTCCAATTGGGTGAAATATACGATAAAAATGTATTGCACAAAGTTATTTTTATTGACTTTTTCTACAAATTTACTCAACACATCAACTCTCTATCTAAATTTCAAAAAAAGTAGAATTTTTATCTCACTTTTAGGGGGATGGATTACAAAAGTCATGCCGTCAAAATACAAAACTGGTCATATCCATCAACTTTGCCAAAGACGCTATTGGTCTAGCTTCACTATTTAGAGAGCAATGAGTTGAGAACGTCAAAATCGACTTTTTTACCACAGTGGTTTGGAAAGCGTGAATCATTCTATATACAAATACGGTTTGTTTCAAACTTAGTTACTTTATACTTTATTGCCCTCTTTTGAACTTCAATGAAGTTTCCTCTTGAACTTCGGGAAAGTTTGTTCCTAAATTTCTGAGAAGTTTCAGTGTGAAACACTACGAAATACCCCCTATACTTTTGGAAAGTGTATTCCTGTTTTTTTTCTGAGAGTTATCTACCTGTACTTTTGGGAATTGCTGAACTTTGAGAAAACCTCTTTCTGGAGTTCTGGAATGTTCGATTCTGAACTTCAGGAAAGGTCTCTAGCACTTCTGTGTAGTTCCAATTAATTTTTTTGGAAGTTTCTTTCAGTACTTCTATTATTTATCTTGAACTTGATTGTTTTGAAGTTTTTTCCTGACATTTTTGAGAAATTCCTTCTGGAAGGATGTAGTGTCCTCTCTAGTATGTTTCTTTCTCTTTTTCTTGGAAGTTATTTCCTATTCTTTCTAATCCGCTTATGAGTCCTGAACTATGAAGAAAATTTCATCGAAACTTTGAGAAAGTCCCTTCTAGAATTTCTATGAAAGTTCCCTTAAATTTGTTGGAAGTTTCTTTCTGTATTTATGAGACGTTCTGAATTTTTGGTAAATTTTCTTCTGAACTTCGGGGAATTCAGGAGTAAATTTCTGAAAAAAATCTTGCCCAAACTACTAGGAAGTACCTTCTAGGCTTGTGGAAAGTTTCTTTCTGTTCTTTGGAAAGTTTTTCTCTTCTGAAATTCTGAAATGTTCTCTTTTGTGCTTTGGGAAAGCTCTCTAACACTTCTAGGAAGTTGCAACTTCCTTGGAAACTCTGGAATAAACTTCCACAAAGCTCAAGACGATTCGTCCTAGAAGTTCAGAGGATAAACTTCCCAGACTCTCCAGGAGAAATTTTCCGAAAGTTTAGGAAAATTTCTTCTGGAGATTCTGGGAAGTTTATCCTCTGAACTTCTAGGACGAATCGTCTTGAGCTTTGTGGAAGTTTATTCCCGAGTTTTTGAGAAATTGTAGGTAGGAAGTATTTTCTTGAACTTCAGGAATAAAATCATGAATTTCTGGGAAGAGTTTGAAGTTCAAAGAAGTCCTCTTCCCCAAACTTTTTCCCGAAGCTCATAGAAGTTTTCTGGGATGTTGATCTTGAAGTTCTGGGATGTTTGGTCCTGTGTTCTTTTTTTTTTTCTAAGAAGTTTTCTTTTCTTTTCTAAGGAGTCTCTTCCAGAACTTCTAGAAAGTATCTTTCCGAAGCTCTAGGAAGTCACCTCTTAAATTTTTTGCTTCATATTCTTGGTAGTTTTTTCCAATACTTCAAGATATATAGGACTTACTCTACAAATAACTTAACTCGAGGGTAAATTTCCAAATTCCATGCGCAAATGTACTGAAATTATGCGCTTAAAAGTACTTTAGAAACAAAAATCAGATTTCCAAGATTAATTAAAAAAACTCGCCTTTTTTTACTATTGTTCGGAATCTCCGTTCGGCCACCGACTTGAGAACTAGGATCACAAAAGTAATAGTATTCAAGCGAGAAAATGAAATTTACTTTTTGTTATTCCGAGCCAAAGTGCATTGGTAATTTTATTGAATCGAGCTCTTGGTCAATATCCGTATCAAAACAAGCTATTATTCGGAAAAAAATATGTCAGATCAGTCACTAGTTTCCCAGCGGTCGATTGAGTCGACCTACTCGACAAAATTTCCTCGATCTCGACATCTATAATAGACCTGTCGAGCACAGTCACACTCGACTCCACTTCTATAATTGGCCCCATAATTTCCTAAAGTTCTGTCCAGCTAGAATCCGAAATCACTTATTGTGTTGCAGCGGCACGGAAAGTGACCGCTGCAAGCATTCTTTTATAGCGGTTTGTTGACCTAAGCGTCCACTTTTTGCGGTATAAATTTGACGGTGTTTCGTGCATTGAGTCAAAAGTTATTCCAGATGGAAGCCGAGAGGAGAGAAAAAATTCTGCACATCCACGTTGATAATCCAACGCAAATAAAAATCGTAAAAACGTTGAAAATTGCCAAATCAATCGTGTATGATGTGCTCAAACGTTTCAGGGAGCGAAAGAGCGTGGATCGAGAGCCTCAAGGCAAGCGTCGTAGTGGAACATATGACCACAAGCTGACCCAGAAGGTGCTGCGAACAGTTAGAGCAAACCCTGGACTTTCAGATAATGAAATCGCACAAAAATACGCTGCTGCACGCTGTACCGTTCGAAGAATTCGTTTGCGAGCAGGATATCGTTCTTATGGAGCCAGCAAGCAACCAAACAGAACGTTGAAGCAAAGTTTCGTCACCAAAACTCGAGCTAGGAAATTGTACCAGCAGGTTTTGACGAAGTACCAAGGATGCCTGCTCATCGACGATGAAACCTACGTCAAAATGGATTCGGACCGCCTGGCCAAAAATTCTACACGGCGACGGCACGGGGAGATGTTCTTGCAAAGTTTAAGTTTGCTTTTATGGACAAATTTGCAAAAAAAAAAATGATGATTTGGCAAGAGATATGCAGCTGCACGACCAAAGTGTGCACGACCAAACTTTGTGATGAATAAGACGATGGACTCGAAGCTGTACAAGGAAGAATGCCTCAAAACCCGCGTACAACCTTTCATTAAAGCCCATAAAGGTCCCGTGAAGTTTTGGGCAGATTTGGCGAGTTGCCACTACAGCCGGGAAGTCATCCAGTGGTACCGCAATAATAACGTAGATTTCATTGATAAAAACATAAATCCACCCAACTGCCCGTAGTTCCGGCCGATCGAGAGATTTTGGGCAGGAATGAAGCGGAAGCTTAAGAAAAGTGGAAGAACGGCTCGGGACGCGACTCAGATGACCAAAATGTGGAACAAATGTGCCAAGGAAGTTGACTCCGGAGGTGTGCAGCGTTTGATGGGAGGAATAAAGAAGAAAATGCGAATTTTCATTAGAAACGAAGAGAAATGATTTGTATTGATATTTTTTGTTTTGATGTAATTCTAAATGAACCTAGCTTTATGTACTCCACTATGGCCCGGATATCGAAGTACATGAACAAGCGTACTTAGCAAGAATACTGTGGAGAAAGTAACTCAATAGAACAAAAAGAGGCAGTTTCGCCAGTTTCCGATAAAAAATAATAGGTTGAAGTTGTTCCTTAAGACGTTTAGGATATCACGAATGTGTTGCAGTGACTCATCCAACGATTCTACCACAGTCCCTAATCACATTTAACTTGGTGTGAATGAAGTATCGTAGAGACCACCCTGCTAATTTTATTTACCTTGAATGTTTCGGCTTCTTACGTTGATAAATTTATCAATTTCTTAATATAAGTAAGCCCCAAATGTATGGGTTCTAGTTGTCAACTAAAAATCTCAAATAATCCTCGTTACTTACTGTTACTAACATCTCATCCAAAACCATAAACGAAGAGCTAATCAACGGATATGTACCAACAAATGTACCTCGTTAATCAATGTCAATAAAATTCGTTTTTTCCCGAAACTACTTCATCCAGACAAGAACTGCAAATTGACTGGGACTGTCACATGGCGTAAACATCCCTGCTCGCTTCCGACGGACGGATAACTGCCTTCAACGGCAATAAAACAGCTTAAGTCAAATCACTGGCAACAGGACGTCGCTAAAAGCGTGTGAAAAACAACCCCTCCATTTGTTTTTTTTTATAGTCGAGAGCATCAGTAGTTGGTTGAGGGCAGCAGCGGCAGCAGCAGCAATTCCACTATTTTTCTTAGCTGGAAAAGATTTTTATTTCAGATCCGTTCGTTCCTTTTAGCTACTTTAACCATTTCCACCCACCAATTTGTTTCCCAACCATTCCACAAACCGAAAGAACACGACGGACGCGTAATTCTCGAAAGTGTCATCTCTGTGCCAGAAAGTTAGAAGAGCACTGTTTTTATGGCATACTATGACTACGTGAGTGAGTCACCATGGAAAAGTCTTGGCGTTTTTCTTTCCCCATGGCTTGCCTTGTGAGAGCGAAAATGAAAACACGGAACGAAGGCAAGAAGAATTAGCTTAATTTAGAAATCCAAACCCCACCAAACTGCTCCTGCACCGAGGCCGAAGGAAATGCATCCCGCACGGCTTGAAAGAGAACGGCTATCAAGCTCCCATTTTGGTGTTACAAAAGCATGGAAGATTGTAGCTTCTTTTGGGATTTTGCCCTCGAATGTTGCGGTGGGTTGGTGGGCGTCGGAAAAGTTGAAGTACCTTCCCCAACCAACAACGTCATCATCATCATCATCATCATCCTCATAAGAAAAGCAGCCCACTTCTTCGTCTTCTTTGGTAGCTTCCGTCCCGATCCCAAGCGTTGTACGTGACTGGGACTGTTTGTGAGCTTTTAAGATCCTATTTTCTGATAGGGAGTCTGTGCAGTCGGCGAGAGCCACCGCATAAACCACACCAAAACCAGCACGGTTGGATTGAAATATGAAGCTGTGTGTGCGAAATGTTGCAGCATTATTTGCTCTTCTGTGTCAAGCGTTTGTAGTGTTTGGGGAGTGCATGACAAAAACATGCACCTCTGCACAAGGAGACTCAAAAAAAAGGAAAAAAAAGAATACTTGGCTCGATTTGTTTTCTGCTATGACAGCTCATGTTGGATTGCATCACCAGCAGCACCGGATGGGGTGAATCGGTCTTTGTTCTCTCCGGGTTTGATGAATGGATTCGTTACAGCGACGATTTATTTACGACGTAAACGTCAACGTCAGCCGAAACGTCAAATCCATTTGACAAGGTTATCGCTTGCTATTAATCAAAGTTCCTGCGTGACCGGTGTGTGAGTTTCATCCAAAATCCACTTTCGATGGACTTCTGTGTCACGTCACAAATTATTGAAAAAAAAACCAGTTTATGAACTGTCATTGATACACACAAAATCATGATGATGACATCTCAAAATCTAGCTCAGTTCCACATGTTGTTCATTATAAGTCTAAGCCGGCCATGTTGGTCCATACTAGCGAACCGAAAAGGAACAATCAAAACACAAGAGAATCATTCAATATTTTTATGAGCTTCGTTATTTTTATCCGCTGCCTTTGGACCGTTTTTATTTTATTGCATTCATCCATATATTCCTGCCAGCTTATGACTGTATGCTGGTGGCTAAAAAAAAGGGCTGTGGAACAAACCACTTTTCATGTTTTCAATAAGATAAACGCCATTGCACTTTGTTTTATTTTTATTTGACGGGTAATTTTGATGAGTTCGAACAAGGACAGCATGTGCATTTGAAATCGACATGGGAAGGACCAGGGAAGGACCAGGAAGACTGATTTCCAAGGTTATTGATTATCAAAGTGAACTTACTTCAATAATGAATTCTAGATGCCCTTCAACAGGAATACATTTCGATAATACAATAACAGTGCCACCTAGCGTAAGTATGATGTATGATATGTACTATAGGGTGTTCCGATCAAGATTTGGCCAAAAAGTAATGTGTGAGTCGATCAAAAATTTTATTAATAAGTGATTTTTTGTTCTTTTTCAAGTTTATTGAATACAGAATAAAGGAGAAATATCCAGCTAAGCTTCCTTTTTCCGGATGTGAATTGCCGGGTCTTTCTTTTAACACCTGCCATAAGATTTTGTACAGTCTCTTTGGCCACTTTATTCGCCGAAGAACGCCAGTTTGCCTTGAACTGTTTCTCGCTCTCAACAGCTTTTTGGATCCTCTTAAGGTTCCGCTTGACGATAGCCCAATGTTGTTCGATTGGGCGGAGCTCTGGCGTGTTGAGAGGATTCTTGTTCGAGAGCACCACTTCAACGTCGTTGGTTACATACCACTCCATGGCCTTTTTCCGTAATGGAAAGGTGCCTAGTCCAGCCAAAATAGAACGGAACAAATGTGTCGCTTCAGGAAAGGCAGTAGACGTTTTAGTAGGCAAATTTCCTTGTTGACGGTTCCGGTCACAATGTAAACGTTGCCCTTCATGCCACAGTAAGGTGGGGCTTATTTGAAAAAAATAATCGGGCACATGTTTTCCCATGTGGAAAATAATCTTTAGGGTCCATCAGATGACATACTAAAATTTCAGATTTTTTCGTTAAGGTTTAGAGGTGCCGAAATGGGCCTAAGTGCAAAATGTCGAACGGTAGCAAATATCGACCAACAGATGCATCTATAAGTAAACACGTAATTTTGTGACCCTAGAGGGCGAAAATTTTGTCGGTTTTGCGGTATCTCTCAAAGTTTTTGAGATATAAGCCTCAGCAATGAATGTGTGTTTGCACTTACGCCAACATATTTGAACTATCACATGCAACATCTTTGCTGTGCAAAATTATATACTGAAAAATAAGCAGAGAGAAAGAGAGCGAGAAAAGGAGGGAGATTTAGAGAGAGAGAAAGAGAGAGAGAGAGAGAGAGAAAGAAATAATGTTCTTATAATTGAGAGTGGATCATGGATCATGAACTCATAAAATTACATGTCATGTCGAATACTGATTAACAATAGTACTTTTCTTCAAATTAGCAAAGTTTACAATAAGGTTTAGGACGTGGTTTTCGTGTTGAGCTATGGGATGTTCAACAGATCTCTGATTGGAACATCTCTTTTCCTCGCAAATTTTTTATTACCGAGATTAGCTTTAATCGAGGTCCCGTCGTTCTATATCTGGAAAGCTTTAATCGAAAATGGCGAGACCAACAAGTCCTTCGCTCAGACACCACATGTGTGAAGAAAACTTATTTTTAGCACTGCTTGCAGCAGCCAAATTAATTGTTTGGAATTGAAGCCAGGAGATCAATAGAAGATTTATTTTAGGTGCCAACGTAGGACGAGTTGCTGAAAACCAGGTCTCAATATACATTGATACCAGAAACGTACAATTATCCAGAAGTCCTGAAGTTTCCTTCCTTGAAAGTTTGAATTGCGCTCAAAATAGTCATTCTTTCAACTAGAAATAAGAAGAAAAATAAGTACTACCTTTGCTTATCTTGACAGATATGCGTATTTCTTCTACAATGAGCAGACTTCGTCAGTGTCTCGTACTAACAATTTGACTCGAGTTATTAGTACGAGACACTGAAGAAGTCTGCACATTATATACGAAATACGCGTATCTGTCAAGATAAGCAATGGAAGTTGAAATTAAATGGAAAATGCTAATTTTTCGTGTGATTTCTAGTTACAGGTATTCCACTAAACAGCTCAAACTCTCTAGGATTCATACTTTCAAGCTATAAATGGCTTTTGCCATCCACCTAGCAGCATGAATTGATCCAGGCTGACAGAATTGCACGCTTATAGCATTAGTGCTATTAAGAAAGATTATAGTTGATTCATGCAATTCCAGGCAATCGTCGCGAGGTAAACTATCACACAGAAATAGCCATCAGACTGATTCAAGTTTATAATGGTAACATCTCAAAACGAAAACCACTTCCAAAACTTTATTGTAAACGTGAATTTTCATAACCAAAACTTTGCTAATTTGAAGAAAAGTACTATTGTTAACAGTGTTGACAAAAGTCATCGTCAAAGCACATAAAACCACAGTAGCGACGAGTCTGTTGCCTTCAATGTCGCGCAAGGGAAACATGTTGACTAGCAACGCAAAGCCTGTCGTCGTGCAACAATAAAGTTATACAGTATACAAGTTCGATGATGCCAACTAGTTGTTCGTCACAAACCCTTCCTAGTCATGCAACAAAAAATATGCGAAGAACCATAAGTCATCGTTTTGATGATGCATGAATATTTTGCAATCGTCACACCTTAGATGGTGCATGACGAAAACCGGTATGTTTTGGTCGCTAAATCTAAGAATGGCGAAGACGTCCTCTACGGCTGTCAAGGGTTATTCATAAGTCACGTCGACTATTTTTTTATATTTTCAGAACTCCCCTTCTCGGCTTTTTCTAAAGGCCATTTTAAACATTTAAATGAAGCGTAGATTATGGCCAGACCTTAACGTGGTTTGTGAACTTTTGATTATTCATATGAAAATTTTCTATAACCTATTGATTAGATAAGAAAGCAGAAGACATTTTATGATTTTTATAACCGACCTACCTTCAAGAATATCTTCGCTAAAACATAATTCAACTGAAATTCTTATTTATTGTTAAGATTGCAACCTTTCATACGGTTGAAATTTTGACAGGCACAGCAAAAATGGATAAACATTTACTAGGCTCATCCTTTTCGGTAATTTTAGCTACTGAGACAAGCTGACATGAAAACGTTCGAAGCGAAGAAAGAACTTTTACATTATACCGATATTTTGTCCGAAGCCAATTTCAAGTTAGAAATCCTTTCTGCGACAAAATTCAAAGAATTTCAGGCTGTTTGGGTAAAATCATGCATTGCTGGCAAAACACACGTGTTTGCCTCCGTGTTTTTTTTCCACCAGATCGTGCAAATAAAACTGTTCATGAATTTTTTTTTCAAAACGCCTAACAAATTGTATCAAAATTACCTCCTGAGGGTAAAGTTCACATCTTTGGTGACTTCAACCAAAGATAAGCTGACTTTTTTCAGGACTCTGAAAATAAAAGCATCTTACTTCCAGTTGTTGCAGACAATGAAACACTGCAGTTTGTTTTCGACAAAACTGCTAATTTAGGTCTAAATCAAAGTAATAACGTCAAAAATCAGCAGAACTGTTACTTAGGCTTTCTGCTGACCAATGTACACGAAGATTCATGTGCGAATGAATCATTGAATCCCTTATGGTAAAATGAAGCACTTCACACAGCAATCGAATTCTCTCTATTTAATCATGAAACTTAAAGACCCAACGACTGTGAATTCGAGGAAATCTTTGTATATCACAAAGCAAATTATGAAAATATTAAACGCAGATAATGTAGTGTAAACTGGCAACTAATTCTACACACTACCAAAATGTCGTGTAAATTTCAGTCTCCCGAGACCGACACATGCAAGCGTCATTTAGTACATAAGAATGAGTTGAAAGTGATGTGACAATAAAGACTGGACTGGGAAAAATGAGACACACAAAAATGATCACCAATAATTCATTTTAAATCAGATACTTTTCAAACTTCCAGGGATTAAATAACTATATATTAACTATCTTTCGGCATAATTTATTTATTGAATTTCCTCCCCAAGCTGAATGCTCGAACATTTCTGTTAACACTGCTCATGAGATCTTGGGCGAGGCTTTGTCCATCTTCCTTACACAATTTTTCCCAGTTTTTCTTCAAAACTTCATCGGTTTTGAATGTTTGTCCGCTTTTCTTCAACTTCTTCTTCATTATCGCCCAAAATTTTTCGATCGGACGAAGTTCTTGTGTATTTTGCGGGTTCGTCTCCTTCGGGACCACATTAAAGCCCTTCGTTTCGTACCAATCCATTACAGGCTTGGCGTAATGGCACGAAGCGAGATCCGGCCAGAACAGCGTGGGACCACGGTGAGAGCGGAGGAACGGCAGCAAGCGCTTCTGCAAGCATTCCTCACGATAAATCTACACGTTTATGGTGCCGATTGTAACGAACGGCTTGCTGTACCCTCCGCATTCGCAGATCGCCCTCCACAAGAGGTACTTCTTCGTGAATTAGTCCATCTTTCTCTTCCGGAACTTTTCTTTTCCGGAACGAACCGACAAAAAACTCGAGGCCGGGAATTTGTTTGGTGTCCGCCTTGATATATGTCTCGTCGTCCATGACGAGACAGCCTGGCTTGACCAGCCCTCACGGTACAGCTTCCGCGCACGCAATTAGGCCACCGTGTTTTGCTTGTCAGTCCGGTTTGGCGCCTTCCTGACCTTAAAAACACGTATCTCAGCCCATTTCATGGTCTGCTGGACGAACCACTTCGATGAATTGACCTTTTGGCCACGTCTCGGGTGGAAAGGTTCGGGTTATTCTTAAAGTACTGCCTTATCTGCCGCGCCTTCTCTGGGTATTCCGTTTTCGGTTTTCAGCCGCTTCCAGCGCGCCGCTCGATGGTCTTTGTCTCCTGGAACATCTTCACAACGCGGGACACGGTGGAATGGTGGATTCCAAGCTTTTTGCCGATGCATCTGTGCGACTGACCAGGACTATCGATCACCGCGCCCAGGATTTGCTGGCGTAGCTCTTCTTGTTTCATTAATTTTTACCCACGCGATAAAAAGTTATACCCAAAACAAAGTGTCGCACTTTTTCCGAGTCCAATCTTTAAATTCAACCAAACACATCTTTTGTCGAATGGCATATCAGCGGGTCTCAGAAGCCATAATTTTACACGAAATATTTCTTTACATTCCCAGACTTTTAACACACATGAATTACGTCTCGTGTAAAATTCACAATTTCTAAGTGTGTACGGAATGAACGAAATGTTGAAATTGCTGTTGATGTCTACTATAATGTTCTTTTCGGAATTATTCATAAAGAGGTACCAATCAAAATAATACAACATCATGGAAATTCAAAAATAAATCTAAAAATTGCAAAAATCTAAAAATCTAAAAATGGCAAGGTGTACAAAAATTAAAAAAAAAATAACAGCAATGAAGATTTAGAGAAATATTTAGACGTTTGTAATCAACTAAATAAAGCCATCGCATTTGAAGAGTATGACACTAAAACTGGAAGGGAAATAAAGTTGTGCCCTAAACCCTTTTTCAATTACTTGAAAACAAAATTTCAATCTGAAAATTTTCCATCATCCATGCATCTAGATGAACGCATTGGTAGCAATTCGGAAGAAATATGCAATCTTTTTGCAACATTTTTCCAGGAAATTTATACCACCTGCTTCGAAAATGGCCGGGACCGGCACTTCTTGAATTTATCAGATCAGTACAGACTCAAACACAAACTGAATAAATGATCGTGCAATAGGAAAAAAAAGGTATTTTGATTAAATTTATTGTAATCATACGATAAAATCAATAGTGCGTAAAATTTGAAGTATTGTTCATAACTATAAGATGACAATAGCAGTTATTGTTTCCACAATAGAATCTAACATAAACTTAGACATTGACAACAGAATAACGGTGTAGTTATGTATCTTAACTATAGAAAAAATAATTTTTTTTTCCGAGCAAATTTGAGTCAATTACTATTGATTGTGTAGTTTCACAATTGCTGAAAATTCATGCATATGGGTTTAATAGTAAATCTGTTGTAATAACAATATACATTTTTCATTTATCTGATACATGAACAATAAGATTCAACGGCGGCAGTAGATTTTAAAGTTATTTTATATTATTGTATTTTAATTGTATGGTTATTTTTATCCGGCCAGCTTCGCATGCTGTTCGATCTCACAAAGCACACGGCGTCTTGCTGTTAGTTGTGTGAATAGCAACGCGTCCCCCCCGCAGCGTGCATTGTTTCCACCCATCGAGAGTGGCTACCAAGGAAGCAGCAAATTTCTATTGTTGTAGTTAAAGCGAGCAGCGTGGACCATCACTGTCGGCGCTCCACATCCATGGACTATTGTAATGATGCGGTGCGCACGACTCCACAATGTTCATCCAAACTTCGTCTCCCTATAAAAGTGACACGTCATTCTATGTCATTTTAGTGGTGTTAACGTCTTATTGAAAGTACCCACCGAGCTGGCACGATGCCTCTCGGTGGTATTAAATTAACTCCCAGTAGTCAGTTCGTTTCACTCGTCTCATCGTCGTGTCTCAACCAAATAATCACAACACAACGTATGACCTGGTCAAACACTGGACGAAACACATGCGACGCGATAAATTTAGTGCACCGGAAAATTGTAACAAGGTAAGGCAAACTATGTGTTCGCGTCGTTTTGATTCCAAACCACGAAGAAGGAATATGAAACATCGTCGTTGAGTATGAATGCATGACTATCTTCATGCTTTGGGTGCAACACGACGAAAATGGAAAGACGTCGCGTAGCTCAAATCGGTGAAGGTGACTTTTTTTTCTTTGCGTGTTTTGTATGACGTGAATGACTTTTGTCAGCTCTGATTGTTAATCAGTATTCGACATGACATGTAATTTATGAGTTCAATATTAATTAATATATAAACACGTTTAAATATGTTCATGATCCATGATCCACTCTCAATTATAAGAACATTCTTTCTTTCTCTCTCTCTCTCTCTCTCTCTCTCTCTCTCTCTCTCTTTCTCTCTCTCTCTAAATCTCCCTCCTTTTCTCGCTCTCTTTCTCTCTGCTTATTTTTCAGTATATAATTTTGCACAGCAAAGATGTTGCTTGTGATAGTTCAAATATGTTGGCGTAAGTGCAAACACACATTCATTGCAGAGGCTTATATCTCAAAAACTTTGAGAGATACCGCAAAACCGACAAAATTTTCGCCCTTTAGGGTCACAAAATTACGTGTTTACTTATAGATGCATCTGTTTTGGTCGATGTTTACTACCGTTCGACATTTTGCACTTAGGCCCATTTCGGCACCTCTAAACCTTAACGAAAAAATCTGAAATTTTAGTATGTCATCTGATGGACCCTAAAGATCATTTTCCACATGGGAAAACATGCGCTCGATTATTTTTTTCAAATAAGCCCCACCCTAATGCCACAGGTACAGATGGCCTGCCACATCAGATATTTCTTCGCGAACTTTGACAGTTTAATATAAAATTCCTGTCCAGGAAGCTGTTTATAATCTGCCTTGACGTAATTTTTAACGTCCTGTACCACGCAATCAAACTTCGTCCGCTTCGTCGTGTACAACTTTCGCGATCCTGCTTTGGCCGACGTGTTTTGTTTATCCTCGCGATTTGGAGTCACCACTTTCTTGTAAGTCGACAGTCCAGCTCGTTTTTAGCTTTTTCCACGGTTGAAGTCGCCACTCCCAGTTTCTTTGCGACATCTCGGACGGAGAGGTTGGGGTTCCGCTTGAAACAACTGACAACCCTTTTTTCGTCACTGTGGTCTCCGGCTTTCGATTTC
The DNA here is from genome assembly GCA_034211315.2 of Aedes japonicus. NCBI lineage: Eukaryota > Metazoa > Arthropoda > Insecta > Diptera > Culicidae > Aedes > Aedes japonicus. The sequence continues at coordinate 40,592 of JASCZW010008058.1, forward strand.
CCTCCGATCCAGCTCTCCTGACTGTCGACAAACGTTCACCGAACACTTTTAATACGTTGGTAGCAGTTGATTTAGCCTCATTCAACAGTTTCGCCAACTTCGTGTGAGAGTAGTTTGGATTTTCGCCATGCATGTGCAAAATGTGCGTTCCTCCGATGACATTTTAATAACTAAAGTTCTTATTTCAAAATCAAAATAAAGGCATGACGCTATACGCACACATCTTCAAAATGAGGGGTGTGCAAATTTTTTTAATGCACGATGAAAGGAAATGCGTCAAATTAAGTCGCCCAAATTTTGATCGAAACACCCTTAACAACCCATTGTTGCACGGAATCTAAGTCCGACAGCAATGGGCTCGCCCCTCTGTTAGACTTGACCAAGCTATACTCACCACTGAATCATACTATTGTATGATGATGATGTGAACTATTAAAGGGTGATACGGTCAAAATTTGGTCAAGGGAAAACGCGTGTAAATCGGTGAAATCGTTTATTTAAAAAATCAAATTAAATTTCTTTTTCAAGTTCAATTAGTATAAAATTCAGGAAAAATATTCAGTTAGGCTTCCGCTTTTCCAAATCCACCTTGTCCACCTTCTTCGCCGCAGAAAGCCAGTTTGCCTTGAACTGCTGCTCGTCCTTAGCAGTTTTTTGATCTTCTTTAGGTTCCGTTTGACAATAGCCCAGTATTTCTCAATTGGGTGGAGCTCTGGCGTGTTGGGAGGGTTCTTGTCCTTGGGAACCACCTGTACGTTGTTGGCGGCGTACCACTCCATGGCCTTTTTACCGTAATGGCAAGATGCCAAATCCGGCCAAAACAGTACGGAACAACCGTGTTTCTTCAGGAAAGGCAGCAGACGTTTATTCAAACACTCTTTCACGTAAATTTCTTGGTTGACAGTCCCGGAAGCTATGAAAATGCTGCTTTTCAAGCCACAGGTACAGATGGCTTTGCCAAACCAGATATTTCTTTGCGAACTTTGACAGTTTCGTGTGCTTGAAAATATCTTCTACCTTTCCCTTCCTTTTGCCGTATAAAACTCCTGTCCCGGAAGCTGCTTGTAGTCGGCTTTGACGTAGGTTTCGTCGTCCATTACCACGCAGTCAAACTTCGTCAGCATCGTCGTGTACAGCCTCCGGGATCGCGCTTGGCCGTCGTATTTTGTTTATCATCGCGATTTGGAGTCACTACCTTCTTGTAAGTCGATAGTCCGGCTCGTTTTTTGGCTCGATGCACGGTTGTAGACGATACACCCAGCTTATTTGCGGCATCTCGGAGAGATAGGTTAGGGTTTCGCTTGAAACTACCGACAACTCTCTTTGTCGTCTCAGCGGCTTCCGGTTTTCGATTTCCCCCCGATCCAGACTTCCTGGCTGTTGACAAACGTTCCCCAAACACTTTAATTACATTTGTAACGGTTGATTTGGCAACTTTTAGCGATTTTGTCAACTTTGCGTGCGAGTAGCTCGGATTTTCGCGATGCGCAAGCAAAATTTTGAAGGGTGTTCAGGTTTTTAAATGCAAAATTGAAAGAAATACGTCAAGTTGATATTGACCAAATGTTGACCGTATCGCCCTTTATCTAATGTAGCAAGGCAACTGCCTTTAGCACTGGACTGTTTTAATTAAACGATTTGATCAAGGTTCTGTGGTAAATATGTCATCATGTTCCTGTATGAAGGGCCAAAAACGTATTGTGGGCCCTTAAGCAGATACAGGGGTCTTCCGTTCAGAATGGTCCGACGGATGCATATGAGAGATCATTCCCGATGTGTTTCCGCTCGTTTACTCAGAAGACAAGAAACATTTTACTACGTGCTACATTTGGGAATATCAGGACAATGACCCCCCCATCGCATCTTCAAGTGGTCATTACTAGCTGTCCATTTGTTTCAGGCACTTTTGAACGTTTATGTGGCAGCCTATTCACACATGAAATCTGCCGCGACCAACTCGACAGACATCGCCCATACCCCTTTCTGATCCTAAGGACAGAGCTGAATCATACTATTGTATGAAGGGCCAAAAAAACGGGTTGGGTGGATCGATAGGCAACATCACTCATACGTATTCACAGGGATATGCTTCAATTGGGTGCCCCGATGGTCCCTCCCATTCCCATGAGTTATTTATATAAAAGGGTATGTATTTACGTAAATAGAAAATATTACAAGCATTCGCATCTTTCAAATATGATCTTCATTCGGTTGATTTGTGGTATCCTGAAAAAGTTTGTTAAATCTACCCGAGCAAGAACAAAAATCTTGATAACTTTCTGTTTCGGGAGACGATAAGTTGATAAGTTTTGGAGATGTGTCCCACTTGATTGGTCCGTACCGTACACTGCAACACCTTTTAGAAACATTGACCGACGATAAGCGGATAGTGGATAGTGTGTTATCGTGAACAATAATAGCAAAGTGAGTAGGTAAGTCAGATGCCTACACCTTTCCTGGTTTATGTGTATATGTATTCAATTTCAGTTTACTGCTTATTAGGTTTAAGTTGTGTTATTGAATAATTGCAGTTCACAACATGCCAGCCGCTGTTGAAACCGTGCGATTCAACCGATAACCACCTCGCCAGTAGATGATGACATCAAATTGTCCTTCTCTTCGTAATGGGAATCGATTAGAAGGATCACGACCATCGAGATGGCTCACTTGTATTCTCCGGAAGATGTTCTGACCATAACAAAGCGGACTCGGCCGTCCGATCCAGTGATGATCTCGATGATGCGCCCGAGAGGCCATTGCAAAGGAGGGTAGTTATCTTACTTCAGCAGAACGTGTTGACCCTTTCAAACATCCACGGATGGGCTACGTTGATGCAATTGGTTTACGTAGTCCCGCGACCTGCAACGCCACAGATTCTGGACCGAACGTTGCATGTCCTGCAAGCGGGTAAGCCGATTAGGGGACAGGTGAAAAAGATTTGGCTCGGCAATGGAAACAAGAGGCTTCCCAATCAAGAAATGCCAGGTCAGGGACGACCTTGAGGTGCACGGCCTTCACCACCGTACAAACGAATAACGCGACGTAAACTTTAACCGACGAACCATTCCCAATCAATGGACGAACGAAGAACGACCCACAGTAATCCATCCCAGAGTACGTAAAGGCTCGGGCTGGCCTGAGGTGAACTGATGGAAGAGGTGCCATGATTTGGTGTACTGGTATAGGGTTGCACCGGAAACATGTGACGCATTGGCGTACGACCTTACGAGCCAAGTCTCTACCCCGGAGTGGCCAAAATCGTTGACGAATTGTAGCGAGTAACAGCGAAGGACCATCGTGGAGTGTCTGCAGATGAATGGACCTGGCGATCAACCAGCTAAGGTTATGGCTAGCTGGAAGCAGAATTTGATGACGAACGTCGAGCGGTGCGTTTAAGTTCTTCAGCCGTCCGTCAATCCGTAGGAGACCAAATTTATCCATGAAGATGTTCCAATCCTTGAGTGGAGACCTCTATGCGATTCTGACAGGCTTCTCTGAATCATTTTGGCTGTACAAGCGAACTTCCGTTGGGAATTTCTGGGCCGATCGTACCATCGATTTGAAAGCGTTATTTGTTTCTTCAGGCGACAGTGGAGACAATACACGTTGATTCCTTGGAAGCTTGCAGTTATTTCTAAATCGGAAATAGTATGCGACGAATTGGGTTAGTTTAGCTAACTCGGAGAACTCGATGAAGATGGTTGAGATTTCTTGTGACAAATGAAGGGAAATCAACGGGTGCTTCTCTTTCTCCAACTCTGACCTAGGGGGCATCATAAAACCACACTTTGGCCACCTCTCTACGGGGGATGTAAGAAATGCAGGACCATGCCACCACTGACGCAAGCTCAGAATCTCACGACAGGTTAGCTGCCCAGAGCGATGGAATGATCATTTTTGCGTTCACGACCACTGGTCCAAAGAGTCCAAGCGGGTCAAACAGTTGAGACATATCAGAAATAACAATCCGCTTGGTCACGATATTGAGCTCTGAAAGAGTCGAGACCTTGTACTTCAATACGTTTCTCTGGGGGTACCATAACAAACCCAAGATTTTAACTGCTTATGAACGATCAAGCTCCAGTTCTGTGGAAGTCTCCCACAAATCTTCGGGAACGCTGCTGAGAGCCGTAGCTTTGTAGTTCTAAGCCCACTTTCGAAGTACGAAACCAGCAGACTTCATAATCTCCATCAGCTGTTTGCAAGTTTCAATCATCGTTTCGTGGTCGTCATGTCCGGAGATAACGTCGTCCATATAGGTGCCTTGTTGAATTACTGGCACAGTTAGCGGGATGCGCTGTCCTTTGTCGATAGCTAGCTGGTTTAGCACGCGAATTGTATGGAAAGGTGAACTTTGAAGACCGTTGAGGTAACTGTATTCAGTTGATACGTGCGGACTGGATCTGACGGACTTCTACGCCAAAAAAATTGTTGGAACTTTCGATCATCTTGGTGGAACCAAATCTGCCGTAACATTTTCTGTGCATTGGTTATGGCGAATCGGGGCAGATGAAAATTATCGACAATCGAGAAGAGAGCTGGCTGGACTGTCGATCCAACGAATAGTGGCAATTCACCTTGGAGGGCGTCAACTGTTTCTCTGTGCTGTGTACATTACTCCGGATCGCACTCGAGACTTGGAATTTGTAGATGCACATTGCCGATCTGTCTTCGATAGGGGATAGGGGATAGGGCTACCCTCAATAACGAAGTGATTGTTTTGGGAGACTTTAACCTAGCGAACATTGCATGGACACCAACTCACAGCGGCTACCTCCGTTCAGAGCCTGAGCACTTTTCTTTTCACGCAGGGGCAATTCAGCTTCTGGACAGCTACAGTACCGCAACTTTCCTAAGTTAATGATGTGGTGAATGATAACAACCGTTCTCTAGATCTCAGTTTTGTGAGCGGCCGAGATACCACACCTGTCATCTCTTCGGCCACCCTGCCTCAAGTTAAGGATGTTCCTCACCACCCTTCTCTTATAGCTGCTGTGGAGGATTTTGTTGCTCGAGACTTCGTTGAAACTCCTGTTGCTGTAACATTTGACTTCCGTAGAGCTGACTATCGCAGTATTGGTGAGGTACTGTCTAATTTGGATTGGCAGAGCATTCTTGATCCAACCGACGTTAATATCGCAGCTGAAACTTTTTCCCACGGCTTGGCTTATGTCATTGACAGGCACATCGTAAAAAAGATCATGCAGACTGAATCTCGTGTGCCCTTGGCTGCCTAATGGACTTCGTGCGCCCAGACAGAACCAAAAAGCGACAATGACTCACGAAATGCCGCACACTGTCGCTTAAACGCCATTATAGCATACTAAACTACGAATAAGACCACTCATTCGTGTGGCTTTTTCAACGCCATCATCGAGAGGGATTCAACGGCGACTTAAATCACACCCGAAATCATTTTGGAACTATGTTAATCAACAACGCAAGGAAGTAGGCTTACCATTATCCATGGTCTTTAATAGCGAAATCAATGGCACCAGAATCCAATCCAGATCCAGTCGATCCAATCAATCCGATCCAAGTCACATCAATCCAAATCGATCCAAATCCAATCAAATCCAATCCAAATCCAATCCAGAATCAATCCAAATCCAGTCAAATCCAATCCAAATCAATCCGATCAATCCAATCCAATCCAAATCCAATCCAAATCCAATCAAACCAATCCAAATCAATCCAAATCCAATCCAAATCCAATCCGATCAATCCAAATCCAATCCGATCCAATCCAATCAATCCAAATCCAATCCAACAATCGACCAATCCAAATCAATCCAAATCAATCCAAATCCAATCAAATCAATCAAATCAATCCAATCCAATCCGAAGCCAATCAAATCAATCAAATCCAATCCAATCCGTCAAATCCAATCCAAATCCAATCAAATCAATCAATGATCCAATCCAATCAATCCAAATCCAATCCAAATCAATCAAATCCAATCAAATCCAATCCAAACCAATCCAAATCCAATCCAAATCCAATCCAAATCCAATCCAAATCTAATCCAAATCCAATCCAAACCAATCCAAATCCAATCCAAACCAATCCAAATCCAATCCAAATCCAATCCAACCAATCCAAATCCAATCCAAATCCAATCCAAATCCAATCCAAATCCAATCCAAATCCAATCCAAATCCAATCCAAATCCAATCCAAATCCAATCCAAATCCAATCCAAATCCAATCCAAATCCAATCCAAATCCAATCCAAATCCAATCCAAATCCAATCCAAATCCAATCCAACATCAATCCAAATCCAATCCAAACCAATCCAAATCCAATCCAAATCCAATCCAACCAATCCAAATCAATCCAAATCCATTCCAAATCCAATCCAAATCCAATCAAATCCAATCCAAATCCAATCCAAATCCAATCCAAATCCAACCAAATCCAATCCAAATCCAATCCAAATCCAATCCAAATCCAATCCAAATCCAATCCAAATCCAATCCAAATCCAATCCAAATCCAATCCAAATCCAATCCAACGATTCTCCACGACATTCTAGCAGAACTTCTAGAAAATCGGAATTTGTTGGAACTAGACCTCGCCTGTGAAAACTTTGGGCCTGCTTTGTCACCCAGTCGATGTCATTTTTCACTTTAAAATACGTTTGGTTCTTCCCGTGGCAGTACGCCTGCTCAATCCACTCGGTCTATTCGGACCAATCGTGTTCAGATCCAAATTTTTCATGCAGAAGTTGCGAAAGGAAAAAGTTACACTGGACACTACTGAATGACCGCCAACAACAGCTGTCATCTCGCGATACTTGCCTCTGTTGACTTTGTTTTGACAGGGAAACAGTGTTGCTGAAGTTGCTATGTTTTTAGTACTACTCTGATAATGATGTTTTAGTGTACATGGAACTAGATAAACTGAAAATTTTGACCAGGTGTGTCATGAAAAATTCGTCTGTCCGATCCTGGTCGATCCCGCAAAGGGGTTTCGGAAAGGTGATAAATACTCTCAAAAACGCGGAGCAAAACTGGTAGTTATTATCCATTTTATATAATTTGACATACATCATATTTTGACATACATCAAAACAAAATGTATTGGCCTTAAGCAATGTTACTCTCAGCAAAATTTTGGAACACAATGTAAGAAATCAATAAACCATTCCAAAATGTAATAAATATTCTTTAAAAAACATTTTATGTGGAAAGATAGGGACCACCAGGGCACCCAAGTGAAACGATTTGGATAGCAAGCATGGGACATTGCGACCATATCGTGGAACGATGGCGGGCTTTTCGACCATAGCTATAAGGTTCTGCCAATCAAGGGCTCGATTCTAGTATCGTGAGTGTGAACTTGGTTACCTTGCTAGAATAGATGCTAGTATTAGATCATCATTTTTATCAGGTTTCATAATTTCTTAGGCTCACTTCACCCAAAGTGGCAATTCTCACCTCACAGGTCGTGCAGAAAAAGCCTGTTTATTCTAATCGAAAAAAAACGCACATTTGCATTTGATAAATTAAGCGACACTGTACTGCACGGCAACAGCCCTGTACCCCGCGAATTCTCTATCATCACCGCGAACCACGTCCAATACTCCGAATTCCCACCAAACGCATCCATTATAGGTTTTATTCTGATTAAATTTTCCTCTGTACGACAGAACACAGACACACACGCACACATACACACAAACACATGACGCACGATGACTATTGACTACAGCACGCGACCACCGGCTACCGGAAAACTCAAACCCCCAGCCGTCGCCATAGTGGTTCATAAAGGATGCGTAACGTAGCAACCCTTCGGAGGTTCTTGAAGGTGCCACCCATGTAAGACATTCAACGCCTACGTGATTGCGTGCGGCGTCGTCGTCGTCGCTTGGTTCGATGAGTAGTGATGAGCGAAGACGAGCTTCTCCTCCTCCTCTTTCTCCTCAGCAACCGAACGGTCGACGAAAATATAAACGGAAATACATCCTCCCATCATCGACTCGCATTGAATGCCGGGTTTATGCCTGTTCGGCTCTTCCACAACAAACGAGACGAGACACTAGCGGAAAACGTGCGCTCGGGATGCGGATGTTGTAAAGTTATGTAACATGTTTCGTTTTTCCAGCGAGCCACATTCCTGTTAGGTTTAGAGGAGGTGGTGGTGGTGGGAAGGTGACGGAGGAGATGAGTTTCGCATATTGAAAGCGGCCTTGTGTAGTGGAATAGATGCGTCCGCTTCAGCCAGGATGGAAGTGGTTGAAAACAAAAGGAAGTAACAATTTTGTTCGGCGAAAGTTGGCTCGTCGCGTGATCAAAGAGGGAACTTTTCCGTCACCTATAGGACGAGACAATTTCCAGGCGAGTTCACGGAAGAACTTATTACAAACATAAGTGGCTGAGCCAATCAGATTGTTATTCAAAACTTTCGCGAATCAATTCCAACTACACCCCTGGATCTAAAAATAATAACGAAGTAATTTGTATTTTCCGCTAGCCTACTTAAATCCCACCGCAAAAGACCCATCCGAATCCTAGGGAGGTAGGCTTAGATTCGAATCGATTTTCCCATATTTGTATCCATCATCGCAGTCAGATTCCCTCCTTCTTAGACGGAACCGAGCAGCGAATCGTGAGGTGGCACTTTAATTCCACTTCGCATTCATCCATGTGATAAAATCAATGCACGAAGAAGATGTGGAAGGGCAAATCGCTTGTTGATAACAGAGCCTCGGCACTTGATCCGAGTGGGAGCTTTCGAGCCGCATTTTGCGGGATTCCGATCCATGCTCCTGACTCGGGGAAAATACAATAAAGAGTGTGTGTTTGTGTCCTCGAGCACGGGAACGACACATATTGCAATAGGTTTCAGCCGTGCATCCATTCTCGGACGGTTCAATGGATGCGGAGATATGCGCTGGCCGTGGTGGTCGACCGGTCGTAGAGAGGACTGCGGTTGGCTTCAATATCTCATTTCATTTGCTGTCGCTTGGAGCTAATATGTAACCGGGCAAAGTTCCACTCACCGTGTGGGCTTGGGGGGGACAGTTGGCGGAAGGATGTAGAATGGAGCTTTGGTCATGTATGTCGAGCAGATTACATTATGCTCTTTCTTTCCCCCGGACGGTTCCGGTGCTGAAGATGCATGGAAATGTGGTCATGGTCGAAGCGGCAAGTGACTGTGGGAAGATTAGAACATTGCTTTTTGGCTTCTTCCGTATACGGATGCTGCTTTACTGGTAGTACTGCTCGGAATGAGGGAAGTTGGCACAGAGTCGTCATTGCAGGGGATTTTGCGGAGAGAGAGAGAAATGAAAGTGGAATTATTAGTTCGACCAAGGTTGGAAGCACATTTGAACATGGGAAACTTTTGCAGCATGGAGATTTTTCATCAGCTTATTTAAGCTGAAGGTTTCGTCAAAGTAAGTGAGTTTGCCAACCAAGGAAGCTTTGGGTATACATTGGATTTTTGCTTGGATTTTAATTTGCAAACACTTATATGACATACAGTAATTGTTGAAGTTCACTGAAACTACAACTTACGGACCCAACTAGAAGTTCGAAAATTGAATTAATTTGTAAAAAAAAAAACTTGTTACAGTCGGGTCTTCTACAGACTTACCTCACCAATCAGACTTAGGCCGGCGTGGCCTCTGCTGTACGCAGAAGTTGTCTCCATTATATTCGGTCCATGGCTGTCACTTGCCAGCCTCGCTGTCTGCGGAGGGTCCGCAGGTCGCCTTCTGTTTGATCGATTCACCCTGCTTGTTGCGCGCCTCTTCTTCTTGTACCTGTCGGTTCGTTTGCAAGAACCATTTTCACAGGGCTGTCGTTCGAAATTCTTACGACATGCCCAGCCCATCCTAGTCGACCGATTTTAGCGATGTGTTCGATGGGAGGTTCTCCCAGCAACTGGTGCAATAAGTGGTTCATTCGCCTCCTCTACGTTCCGTCTTCCATCTGCACTCCACCGTAGATCGTACACAGCACCTTCCGTTCAAAGACTTCAAGGGCGCGTTGGTCCTTCACTAGTAATGTCAATGTTTCGTGGAAACCATCTAATCACGCGTTGACGCATTTTGCCCAGCACTACAAAGCCGGTGCCCAGCTCGTTTGTGGTACCACAGATCTGGTAGAAAGTAGCCGCTCGATGCCCGCTTTTCTATACCTTCTGTCCTATTCAGGGAAGCAGAACGATTTGCAGTTCATGTTCTGAATTTCCAATCGTAGTCCTTAATTCGTCGCCTAGGTCTTTGCCTATTGTTGCGGTCCGTATTAACTTCTGTATTAAAGGCGGCTTGTTGGGCCTTCCCCAACTCCTTGTCTCACCGGAGGACCATCGTGCACAGCATTGGCACAAGGACGATGATCAGCTGCTCCTAACATGGATAGCAGACGCTGTTTTGAGCCGCCCCTAACATGGAGAACAGACGCTCAGATAGACTGCATCCTTTGAAGAGGGCAGCCCCCCCCCATCCCTGTCAGCATATGACCAAGGTCCCACCGGGGTTGGATACCTGATCTTTCCTACTCATACCCCAGCCGGTACCACGGGGAGGTAGGGATGGGAGTTACTGGACAAGACGCTAAGGATCGCAGTAGAATCTATTTTATACCTGCAGGTACGCGAAGTCCACCTTCTTCAGAACTGTCGATGGTAAGGAGTGTATCGAATATAAGCTATCCACATACATTTGCGTTGTACGCATGTATTTGTGATGGTTTTTTATGCTCTGAACACTGCATGCTGTGCGTTTGACTGCCAGCTTTCTTTTATTTACTTGTTTGTGCGGTTCAAATTCTGCGTTTTCAAAATGTCGCGTATTGAAAAGGAAGTGAAAATTAAGGTTCTGGACACATGGCTAAGTGAAAAGGGTATTACTATGCGAAAATTGGCGAAACGGTTTGGAATTCATCATGCGAGTGTTAAAACCATCATTAATAAGTTTGGGGAACACTATTCTTTGGATGAGCTACCAGGAAGAGGCAGAAAACCCGGTTCTTCCAACCCGAAACTGGAGCAGAAAGTGGTATCTCTAATCATGAAGAACAAATCAATGTCAATACGTGATTTGGCAAAAAAAAGCAGGAACGAGTGTCGGAATGATCCAGCGTATCAAGAGGCGAAACCACCTGAAGACCTACAAGAAGCAGAAAATCTCGAAACAAAGTGCAGAACAGAAGAAGTGAGCAGCAACAAGGGCCCGGAAATTGCGTTTTGATGGACGATGAGACCTATGTAAAGGAGGACTCAAAAACCCTTCCAGGTCCACAATACTTTACTGCCGTCGTTGGGGAGGATGTGAGCGATGCGGACAGGTCAATTCAAGTGAAGAAATTCGGTCGAAAGGTACTGGTATGGCAAGCAATATGTTCCTGTGGTTTGAAGTCAACCATTTTTCACACTACCGGAACTATAAATGCGGAAATCTATCGATCTGAGTGTCTCCAGGAGAGATTGTTGCCTTTATATAAGAAGCATAGTACACCTCCACTGTTTTGGCCGGATTTAGCGTCGGCTCACTATGCCAAAACCACTCTCAATTGGCTTGCGGAAAAGGGTATAGATTTCGTTGAGAAAAATATCAATCCACCAAACTGCCCTCAGCTTCGACCCATCGAACGTTACTGGGCAATCGTGAAGAGGGTCTTCAAGAAGACTGGTAAGGCAGCTGGGAACATGCAGGAGTTCAAAAAATTTGGGCTCAAGCGTCCAAAAAATGCGATGCAACACTTGTCCGGAATTAGATGAAGAGCATTCGATCCAAAGTTCGAAAATTCGTAAAGGAATAACTTAAATTTCATCCGGTCTTCATTATGTTCAAGTTAACCTCGTACAATAAAGGATCAATTTTTTGTATGAATAAAATATCGGTTTTCAACATAATTTGAAAGAAAGTTTGAAAGCTTATTTTCGATACACTCCTTACCACTCACCCACTCTAATTTTTCGGCTGTCTTGCTGCCAACTACAGTGCGTTGCAATCGTTTAGCCGCATTTATACAATTTTGCCGTGATTTTTTTATTTCAGTGCAAAAAATCAAATATTATGTGCATGTAGTAGTGAGATCCATTGCCTTGCTTACACACACTAATAACAGCTTTCTAGCGTTGTTTACTTGTCGTAGAAGACTTATCGCCATATTTCCTGCTTCCGTTGCGTTGCAAACGTTTAGACGCAGTCACCTTTAAAGCGATTTTCTTCGGAAGCTCTTAAGTTTGCCCAATAGTTTATGCTGTTTCTGCTCCTCAGTAAGTATTTTCGTTGTGTACTGTGTAGTGTTTCGCAATACAGTTTATTTGTGTAGGTATGGGAAAGGCAATCCGAGTTCTGGCGGATACTGGTCTCAGTAATCGTGAGATTGCCCAAAAAATCAATAGATCCGAAAAGGTTGTTCGGAATTATCGAAAAAATCCGCAAAAGTATGGGATTAAGTTCCGAACAAAGGGGGATTCGAAACTAACAGCTCGGCAAAAAGGACAAATCCGAGAGGAAGTTATCAAAAACCACCTGAGTTGTCGCCAGATTATTCCCAAACTCGATCTTTCAGTGCACAAAAGTACCGTTAGCCGCGTTCTGAATGTGTGTCTGAACATCAAATGGACCAAACCAAAGCCTAAACCCAAATTTACGCCAACGCACAAAGCAAACCGACTACAATTCGCACAGAATCATATGTTCTGGAATGACCAATGGCGCCAGGTCATATATTCTGATGAGAAAAAGTTTAACCTTGACGGCCCAGACTGCTACAGTCATTATTGGCACGATTTGAGGGATAAAGGAGTAACCTGATCCAAGAGAAATGCTGGAGGGAGAACTGTAATGGTATGGAGTAGATTTTACTATGACTCCAAACTACCCATCTGCTGGATCTCCACAAAAATGAACGCCAGAGATTCTTCCAAAATTGGAAGAATTGTTGGTGTTGTTTTTGGAAGATCATTTGGACCCAGAGGTTATTTTTCAGCAAGTACTGAATCAACAACCATTTGCAAACGCTTGAATTTTACTGAAGAATGCAACCATTTGTTATTTTTTTTAACTACATAAGAGGAACTATTTTTGAAGAAATCATGTTACTTTTTATAGCTCAAAGAGATAAATAAAATTATTGAAAAATGAAACGATTTAACATTCATTTGATTTCAAAACCAAGAAAAACCCTGGTGCGGCTAAACAAATGCATCGCACTGTATACTGATTTTTATCAAGTTTGTCATAGACCCTAACTAAAGCCTGTCCAAGTTAAATTTCGGACACTTTTCTTTGTGTAGAATTTGAATTATTGCACAGATAGCTGAAACGTTTCACTTGTATGGCAGCTGAAACTTTTCATGTTTCACATGTTAATATTCTTGTTACGTACAGTAAAATGGCGTCGAATCAAGTGGAAGTGTACAAACGCATTTTGTACGAACGGCAGCCAAATATCTTGCCAAGAAACTAAAACTACTAAAAAGAACCGTGTTTTGTGTTTTCAAATCATTTGACCATCGCTTGGCTGTGGATCGGAAGGTTGGAAGTGGGACAAATCGAAAAGTATGCTCCCGACAAATTATGTGCGAAATGGCCCTAGTAGCACACATGTTGCCATTTGATTGAGATAACATTAATATGACTTGCTTAATTATATTCAAGTTACTACAACTAATTATGACCGTTGTGTGCTACCTGGGGCTTGCAAAGTTGGGAAGTCAAAAGCATACGTACGAAAAGTGAAGCAGAGGCAATGACTGAAGACGTACAAAGTGAAAAAGGTGCCCATCAGTGATGACAAGCAAAATTTCACTGCAAAAAGTCGCGCTAAGGAGCTTTACATCAATTTTTTGCAAACATTTTCTTGTATCATAATTGTCGACGAAGCATACGTGCTCAAAGACATTAAATAGCTTTCGGGTCTGGCTTTTTATACTGCAATGCAAAAAGGCGCCGTTGCCGAGCATTTCCGGACAAAGAAGGTGTCCAAATTCCCGAAGAAGCATTTGATTTGGCAGGCCATATGTAGTTTTGGTCGATAATCTAAAAATTTCGTCTCTACCGGGACTATCAATAAGAATGTGTACGAGATAGAATGTCTGCAAAGCGCTCTGTTTTGGCGTGATTTTGGCTTCTAGCCACTATGCGAAATCCGTCTTGGAATGGTATAAGGTACAAGAGGTCAAATACGCTCCAAAAACTGCCAATCTACCAAACTGCCCAGAAATTCGCCCAATAGAGAAATACTGGGCTCTAGTTAAGCGGAAACTCTTTTAATCTAAGACGAAAGCAAATGGTACCGATGATTTCAAGAGAAGATGAAGAATCGTCACGTCGGGCGTATCTGAGGATACCGTACGGAACCTGATGGCGGGTGTCCCACAGAAAGTTTGAAAATTTTACAGAAAGAAGGATTAACATCTTAATTAACTATTTCTTATGTAGATATACCTCTATTGCTTTGAAATAAACAATCGGTTTGGTTGAATTATGTTTAAAAAATTTTTGCTGCTTTTATTTTGGTGTCCAAAATTTATCGCGGACTGGCTTTACATATAATAAATCATCTAATTTAGTTTGTAAACAGGGTGTATGGTACCACCTGTAGTAGTGCAGAAAACCTGACTGTATTTAAAATTTGGATCGTTATAAAACTTTGTTATTTTGGAGTCACTTCGCAAAAGGAATACTTACTTAAGGAACCTGCGCTCCCCGGGATCCATCCTGTGCGATTGCCCGCTATCGTCTTAACCTGTTACCAGGTCAAATTTTCTTCGACTTCTCTCATTTCTAGATTAAAGCTACGCCACCATAAGCTTCTGGGTCTGCATCTGCTTCGGTGTCCTGCTGAGTTCCAGTCTAACGCTGGTTTGTGGGTTTCGGTTCGGCCCCTTCGTATGGTGTGGCCGACCCAGCCCCACTTCCGTTCCCGAATTTTAGCTGCTATCGGCTTCTGGTGACACCGACGATGGAGCTCAGCATTGGAGATCCAATTGTGATGCCACAAAGCATGTCCTTGAGAACGAAAGTCCGGAACATTAAACTTGTGCTGGGCAAGTTTCTTAGCACTGTTTCGAAGTGCTCACGTGTTCGTGTTTTTGGTCAGGAGTAAGCATGCACGGCACCCAACGGCAGGATAACTTTTTCATATGCAGAATCTCTCCCAAAAAATGGCGTGTGCGCTCAGTACTAATCTTTGAGGCATCTCCTAGCTCACGCAACTTCACTTTCCGGTCAGCATACACCATTTTATGAACTTTTTTGACATTTTTCTCTGTAACCGAATCAGAGAGCCTGCC